>CAUYTI010048268.1:0-23357 GCA_963575145.1 Galago senegalensis
CCTGTGGTCCCAGCTACTTGGGAGGCAGAGGCAGGAGACTCGCTTGAGCCCAGGAGTTGGAGGTTGCTGTGAGCTGTAATGCCACGGCACTCTACCCAGGGGGACAGCTTGAGGCTCTGTCTCAAAAAAAAAAACAAAAAAAACCCAGCCCCGGCCAAAAACTGCACACACACAAAAAAAACCCCACACACGACAATAATAGACACCGTCACAGGTCAACATGAACATGGCTGTGAGATATTGATATACCAAGGTTATGAAACCTTACTGAATTGTTTGTACAGTGCTGCCAACATAAGCACATGGTAGCAAGTTCATGAACTTAATTGTCAGACCTCATACAATGACAGCTCTGATGGTCAATCCAGAAAAAAAAAAGTCCCAAAATTGCTTTGAAGGGTAGCTGAGGTGCTGGTATCAGTGCATGGCTTCCCAAGGCAAGTACTCTGAAAATGACTGTAGTTCAGCAATGAGGTATGTAGCACTTTTTCTAGGATGGGTTTGTGAACCTAATTGTCAACCTCGTACCCCACCAAGAAAAAAAAAGAAAGTAGATTCAATTGCATTTTTTCAGGAGAAGTTATGAATGGAAGGCTTGAACTTGCTTACCCTGGTAAAGAGGTAGTATTTGGGGCTAAGACAGAGAGTAAACTATAAGAATCTGCAAGAGTGCCTTAGGAAACAAAGGTTTTACTTCATGTTACCATGAAGGCCAAATTAGGACCAAGGACCTCCTGCAGAAGGCAGACATAGGAAAGGAACTCAGTTTGATGTGAGGAAGATCTGTCTCAGGGTCAGAGCTGTGGAAAGTGGAACGAGCTGCCTCAGGAGTGGGAATGATCACTTCCCTGTCATTGGAAGTGTAAAAGAACAAACCAGATGACTCCATGGGTAGGTGGTTACAGAAAGAATTCAATAATTGGGTAAATAAAATGCTACCCACTAAAGTCCTCTGAATCAAGTTACTCTAAAATTCTACAGTTTTTTTTAGAAATGTATTTATACTCTTTATTATTGAATCATGTATAATCAAGAATATTCCTGATATTTTTATGCCCAGAATAGGAATAATCTTCAAATTTATATAGATGTTAGTGGGAAAACAAGGATACCCACTTTCCCCCCAAATTTAACAATCAGGCTATTGATTCCCCATAGAAATCCTCAAAATCAAACACTCCCATAAAGATCTCAATTACCTTTTAAAAGAAAACAATATTACATAGTGAAAACTGCCAAGTGAGAAAGGCAAAATAAAAAGAATACAATTAATACCTGCATAAGAATTTACTATTTACAGGGCATTTTTTTTTTTTTTTTTTTGAGACAGAGCCTCAAGCTGTCCCCTTAGGTAGAGTGTTGTGGCATCACAGCTCACAGCAACCTCCAACTCCTGGGCTCAAGCAAGTCTCCTGCCTCCACCTCCCAAGTAGCTGGGACTACAAGTGCCCGCCACAACCCCTGGCTATTTTTTTTGGTTGCAGCCATCATTGTTGTTTGGCTGGCCCGGGCTGGATTTGAACCCGCCACCTTAGGTGTATGTGGCTGGTGCCTTAGCCACTTGAGCCACAGGCACCAAGCCTGCAGGACATTTTTATGCTTTTTTAAAAATTAAATTACAGCTGTGTACATTAATGCAATCATGGGGTACAATGTGCTAGTTATGGTTTTAATATAAAATCTTTATTAATCATGGCTTGGCACCTGTGGCTCAAGCAGCTAAGGCACCAGCAACATACCCCAGAGCTAGTGGGTTCGAATCCAGCCCAGGCCTGCCAAACAACAATGACGGCTGCAACCAAAAAATAGCCAGGTGCTGTGGTAGGTGCCTGTGATCCCAGCTACTTGGAAGGCTGAGGCAAGAGAACTGCTTAAGCCACGAGTCCTCAAATTTTTTAAACAGGGGACCAGTTCACTGTCCCTTAGACCGTTGGAGGGCTGGACTGTGGGCCCTGGGACAAGTTGGCTGCTAAGCAGGACAGGCAGCGGCAGCAAAAACACCTGGGGGGCCGGATAAATGTCCTAGGCGGGCTGCATGTGGCCTGTGGGCCATAGTTTGAGGACGCCTGGTTAAGCCCAGGAGTTGGAGTTTGCTGTGAGCTGTGATGCTACAGCACCCTACCCAGGGCAACAGCTTGAGGCTTCCTCTCAAAAAAAAAAAAACTTTATTAATCTGACCTTTAGGCCTGGAGTTTCCCCAGCAGGGTAGAACTTCCTCAGTGTGTCCTACTTCTCAGAAGGCAAATAAGAACAGTGTCAGCTAATTTCAGTCACTGTAAAGTGACTCTTAGTTCACTTTTTTTTTTTTTTTTTGAGACGGAGCCTCAAGCTATCCCCCTGGGTAGAGTGCCATGGCATCACGTTCACAGCAACCTCCAACTCCTGGGCTCAAGCGAGTCTCCTGCCTCAGCCTCCCAAGTAGCTGGGACTATAGGCGCCTGCCATAACGCCTGGCCATTTTTTGGTTGCAGCCATCATTGTTGTTTGGCGGGCCAGGGCTGGGGATTCGAACCTGCCACCTTAGGTGTATGTGGCTGGCGCCTTAGCCGCTTGAGCCACAGGCACCGAGCCAGTTCACTTCTAAGTGTCATACATGATGCTGAAAAGCTTTCTGGTGCAGGTGAAAGCTAACTATAAAATAGAATATCCTGTAGCTACAATTTATTAGCCTCTGTCCTCTGGCAAATCCTTCTGAGTCTCAGTTTATCTCCTTGAGATGTGTGACAAATAATGTCTAAGTCAAAATGTTTGATGTAAGACCAAAGCTCAGTGTCTGACACATTCCATTAAAAATAATAATGATAGGGCAGCACGTGTGGCTCAAAGGAGTAAGGCACTGGTCCCATATACCAGAGGTGGTGGGTTCAAACCTGGCCCCGGCCAAAAACTACAAAAAAAAAATAATAATAATAACAATGATAGCCAATGATTATTACTATAGATCCATAACTGTGTGCTATGTGCATTTACTTTCATCCAATCCTTATAATAACCCAGAAAGTAGCCATGGTTATCATCCTTAAAATCCATTAAAAATTAGGAAATTGATTTATAGAAGGTAAGTAACTTTCACAAGACTCATATAACTAGTAATTGCCCAAATTAGGAAAAAACAAACTATTCCTCCAAAAAGACAAAGAAAACCATATTTAGATAATTTGGGAAAAAGTAACCTATTGCTGAATTTAACAAACAATTCAGTAGCTAGACAAGTAGTAAATATGTTTAGTCTGTGCTAATTGACCGAATAAATGAATAATTGGATGAATGAATGATTCCAATCTTTACTGCTTTCCCACCATGCACAGCATCAAGAAACTGGGATTACAAATAATTAATGTCAATTTAATTGAGAGTTTTCTATTAACACTACAATATTCAAACTCCAAAAAAACTGCCAACATGATGATCCACAGTTCATGAAAACAAGTCATAAGAAATGCCATTCTCTTAGCTCGGCATCTATGCGCAGTAGTTATGGCGCCAGCCACATACACTGAAATTGGCAGGTTTGAACCCAGGCCAGGCTAGCTAAAGCAACAATGACAACTGCAACAACAGAAAAACAGCCGGGCATTGTGGTGGGCGCCTGTAGTCCCAGCTACTTGGGAGGCTGAGGCAAGAGGATCGCTTAAGCCCAAGAGTTGAAGGTTGCTGTGAGCTGGGACACATGGCACTCTACCAGGTGACATAGTGAGACTCTGTCTAAAAAGAAACAAAAAGAAAAGAAAAGAGAAGAAAAGAAATGCAGTTCTGTGGCAATGCCTGTGGCTCAGTGAGTAGGGTGCTGGTTCAAACCCAGCCCCAGCAAACTGCAACAACAGGCTGAGGCAGGAGAATCACCTAAGCCCAGGAGTTAGAGGTTGCTGTGAGCTGTGACACCACAGCACTCTACCGAGGGCGACCAAATAAGACTCTGTCTCTAAAAAAAAAAAAAAAGAAAGAAAGAAATGCCATTCTCATAGAGACCAAAAGGAGCCAAGAAGTCAAGTTATTGTTTTTGGAGGAAGTCAAAATTATTCAAGGAGTACTCTGAGCAGGAGGCAGGGAACCAACAGCACACAATATATGGAGGCTGAGGGAGGGGAGCATCTTGAAGAAGCCATGAGTAAGCCTTCCAAAGGAAGCAGGAGTTTGCCAATAAACTTCATTAGGATTGTGGGGAAAGAAATCATGTTTCAAAGGGCAACTCAACGAATGCGTTAAAGAGGAAGAAGAAAGAGGCAGGTGTTTTTTTGTTTTGTTTTGTTTTTTTGCAAACTTTTGGGCTTAAGCAATTTTCTTCCTCAGCCTCCCAAGTCCTGGGACTATAGGTGCCCACCACAACGCCCAGCTATTTTTGTTGTTGTTGTTATCATTGTTGTTTAGCAGGCCCGGGTCAGGTTTGAACCCCCCAGTCCCAGTGTATGTGGCCAGCACCCTAACCACTGAGCTACGAGCGGCAAGCCAAGAGGCAGTCTTGTAAGAAGCATGGCAACAGGGTGGCACCTGTGGCTCAAGGAGTAGGGCGCTGGCCCCATATACTGGGGCTGGTGGGTTCAAGCCCGGCCATGGCCAAAACTGCAAAGAAAAAAAAAAAGCAGCATAGCAACAAAAGGAGGGAGGAGGGAAAGAATTGTAAGTAGCCTGAAGCGGAGATGCAGAAAGACTGTTAATAAGTGTACAAAGTGAGAAGAAAGAGCCAGAAAAGGGGGGACAGCTAAAGGAAGATAGATGGATAAGATACAAGAAAGAAACAGGAGAACCAGACGCCAGCAAGACAAGAGTAGAATGCACAGCGGAAACGGACACCTACCCTGGGAAAGCAGAGGTGACAATCTGCGCTGAGACGGAAATGAAAGAAAAGAGATCTAGATGTACGGGACATTGTGAAAAGTTACTCTGAATCAAGTTTGATGAATACACTACAGAGAAGGATCAAGTTGGGAACGCCATTTTGAACTTAAAATTATACTGATTTTCTTCAGCCACTCATAAATTGGTATTGAAAAGGGCAGTTGTCATTTGGATATAAGTTGTTTTTTTGTTTGTTTTTTTTGAGACAGTCTCGCTTTGTTGCCCTTGGTAGATAGAGTGTCATGGCATCACAGCTCACAGCAACCTCCAACTCTTGGGCTTAAGCAATTCTCTTGCCTCAGCCTCCCAAGTAGCCAGGACTATAGGTGCCTGCCACAATGCCCGGCTATTTTTAGAGTGGGTCTCACTCTTATTCAGGCTGGTCTTGAACCTTGAGCTCAGGTAATCCACCCAGTTGGCCTCCTAGAGTGCTAGGATTACAGGCATGAGCCACTGTGCCCAGTCCTTGGATTTAAGTTCTATACAGTTAAAAATCATCGTATTGAGCTGTAGGTTATATTTTTTCTGAATCTGGATATTAGTTACACTGATATGCTCAGTTTGAAAACCGCATCAAGCTATACACTTAAAATATGTGCACTTTTCTATATGTACATTATACTTCAATAAAAAGTTTTTATAAACCAATCATTAACCGCTCTAGTATTTGTTTGGTTTTTAAAAGAATAACTTAAGAAAACCATATATTCCTTCAAACAGGCAACATTCCTTACCGTTCTTTTAGATTCCCCATAGAACTAAATTAGGCTAGTTACATGGTATCTAAAGAGCGTATGTGGATGTGATTGGAAAAATATTATGGCATATTTATGACTGCAAAATTGGCAGACCTTACTCTAGCCAATATTTACACTTAGCATCACCAATGATCTGTACAAAGTAACATGATATACCTCTTCTTGTGATGCAACGAAAATACACAACCTTAACTAGTTAGAATTCTTTTTTTCTGGCCGGGGCTGGGTTTGAACCCGCCACCTCCAGCATGTGGGGCCAGCGCCCTACTCCTTTGAGCCATAGGTACCACTCTAGTTAGAATTCTTTCCAAAAGTGTTTAGCCTACATATAATCATGGAGAAATAATTAGACAAATTTAGATTGTGAGCTATTCTTAAGCAAACAGGCATGAATTTTTAAAATATCATAAAACACAAAAGGAAGAGAGACGCTTACAAATTTTAACAGATTAAAGAAAGAGGATTAAAAATATATAACCACTAAATTTAATGTGTAATCCTGATTAGATCCTGGATTAAAAACAAATCAATAGTTATGATTATTAATATTCTTAATATTTATTTATTATTGGACAATAGGGGTATGATAGATAGTTTGGAAAAATGGCTGTAGTTGTTCCTGCCCCTGTGTCCCTGCTGCTGAGCAATACGACCTCGGAGCTTCTCCTAATAGTAGGAGTTTGTGATTTACTTTGGCCAAAAGATGGCAATAGAAGTGATGCTGTGCCAGTTCTAAACCTAGGCCTCAGAGGGCTTTGCACATTTCCACTCTCACTTAGATCTGCCCCAACCCCATGGAAACAACCCTGTGCTAGCCTGATGGTGGATGGGAGACCCTCTGGAGCAAAGATAAGCCATTCGAACCGAGGCCACCCAGCCCTTGCTCAATCCAGCAGCTGACTCCAAATGTAGGATGGAGCCCAGCCAATCAGCTGAACCTGATCTGCATTTGAAGAACCACTCAACTGACCCACAGAACTCTGAGGACTATCAGAGGCAAAAGTTAAATATAGACTATACCTAGTGCATTAGACAATATTACGGAATCAATGCTAAATTTCTAAGTCATGGTAATGGTGGTGTAGTTATGCAGAGTGTTTCCCCTATATTTAGGAGATAAATACTGATATACTTAGAAATGAAGTATCATGGTACCTGCCCCCCCTTAAAAAATGTAAATAGGCATTAATAGAGAAAGATAAACTAAACGTGGCAAAATGTTAGTAAATCTAAGTGAAGGGTTTGGGGCTGTCCTTTGTACTAATCTGTTAATTTGAATTTTTCAGAATAAAAACTTAGAAAAAAAGAACCACACCTATCTCCAGAACATGGCGAGAGGTGATATAAACTGCAGTAGACCAGGGGTATACCCAGGTATGTTAAAAGAAAGATTTATTAACAATAGTTATGAAATGTTTAAAGATAGGTATTAATAGCAAGCAATCCCTAAATGAGATTTTACTCCTGATATAATCAGAAAAAAAAACCATGCAGGGTTAGATAGGTCTTGAAAAGAACAAAGGTTTGGCAAAAAACATGGGCAAGTCTTTGAATTACCTCATGTTAGAAAACACACATGCATGTGTTTCTCTATGTTTTTTTTTTTTTTTTTTTTGAGACAGAGCCTCAAGCTGTCACCCTGGGTAGAGTGCTGTGGCCTCACAGCTCACAGCAACCTCCAACTCCTGGGCTTAAGTGATTCTCTTGCCTCTGCCTCCCAAGTAGCTGGGATTCCAGGTGCCAACCAGCTCAGGTGTATGTGGCTGGCACCTTAGCTGCTTGAGCTATAGGCGCCAAACGGTGCTTCTCTATTTTAAAGGATTTCTCAAATGCCTTCAAATGAGGAGGACATCAAGTCTTACTTCTCTTCCTCCTTAAAATTCCCAAAGAGTGTTACCTAAAGAACCTAAATCTGTTTTTCACAACCTAATAAAAGCCTTTTTTATTTAATTTGGATTTTCTCTCTGAGTGACATAGCAATCATTAATGCTGTGTGTTGCTTTATATAAACAACTCGGGGCTTAGGTTCAAAGGATATAACTTTCTGAACTAAAACTAAGGACCTTGGCTTTATTATGCTATATAGAAAAACTCTGCTTATGATGAATGGCAAACAAACCCCATATCATGTTTTTTATTTAAAAAAAAAAAAAAGACAGTACTCTAGATAGAGTTGGGGTTTTTTTTTTTTGTTTTTTGTTTTTTTTTTATAATAATCATGGCTTGGTGCCTGTAGCTCAGTGACTAAGGAGTCAGCCACATATACTGGAGCTGGCAGATTCAATTCCAGCCCAGGCCTGCCCAACAACAATGACAACTACAACCAAAAAATAAAAACAGCCAGGCTTTGTGGCAGACACCTATAGTCCCCGCTACATGGGAGGCTGAGGCAAGAGAATCACTTAACCCCAAGAGTTTGAGGTTGCTGTGACACTACAGCATTCTACCAAGGTGACAAAGCGAAACTCTGTCCCAAAAATAATAATAATGGGCGGTGCCTGTGGCTCAGTGCGTAGGGTGCCAGCCCCATATACCGAGAGTGGTGGGTTCAAACCCGGCCCTGGCCAAATTGCAACAAAAAAAGAGCTAGGCACTGTGGCAGGTGCCAGTAGTCCCAGCTACTCAGGAGGCTGAGGCAAGAGAATCACCTAAGCCCAGGAGTTGGAGGTTGCCGTGAGCTGTGACACCATGGCACTCTACCAAGGGCCATAAAGAGAGACTCTGTCTCTACAAAAATAAAATAAACAAAATAAAATAATAATAATCTCTATAAATCTGCTAAAATGTCTTCAACATTAAAAAAAAAAATCCAGTGGAGGGCGGCACCTGTGGCTCAAAGGAGTAGGAGCTGGCCCCATATGCCGGAGGCAGGTTCAAACCCAGCCCCGGCCAATAAAACAAAAACAAAACCAAAATCCAGTGAAGCAATCCCATGTGTTACTATTGTCAGGTAAGAAAAACATTCAACTATATAAGAAAGGGAAGAAAATATTGCAAGGTACTATACATTTAACGATCTGGTTGCTCTTGTCTATCAGAACGGAAAAATCAACGCTGCAAAGACATTTGTTTTAGGCATCACTTGGCTCAAAGGCAAACCTTTGCCCAATTTTTCTTATAAAATTCCTTGATTCTCTAGCCCACACACCCCAGGATGCCTCAAAATATAGTTTGAAATCACAACTTTAAATTAAAATGGCTGTGCAAAAGAAGGCACCACATGCAGAGAGAATCTTCTAGTTGCCTCCACAAACTTCATCAGATTCAGAGAAAGCAACCAAGTAATCACATCTTCAAGGAAGCTTTGAAGTTCAAAGAGAATTCTACCGCACACATTAATTCTCAAAAACATTCAGGGGCACCATAAAGACAGCTGCAGGGCAATAGGCTTTCCTGGCCTAAAGCTGCCTATTAGCCTGTCTGTCTCAGGGAATGACTAGACATCAGCAGACATGGACATGGGGCTGCCTCAGACCCTGAATTCCCCACTCATCTCCAGAACTGTCAACTGTTTAAAACAGAAGTGCGGTTTGGCTGATTTGATCATTGAGGAAATTTTATGCACCAAGCCTAGAGTGGGGAAACACAGATGAAGGGGATGTGGCCCCTGCCCACGACGAGCTCACAAGAGGTTGGAGAAGCAAGTTCAAGGGCTTAGTCAAGCTGGAGTAAAGAGCTTTCAGCACAGTTAAGCACTTGAGCCTGGATTTGAATCCTGACACTATCACTTATTGGCTTGGTGATCTTGGGAAAATTTTACTTAATCTCTCTAAATAATTTCCTCAGCTGGAAAATGGGAATGGTAATCATACCTATTATATAAGGTTACTGACAGAATTAAGATAATATATGTTACAATATATATGATGATAACTTTATATAAATGTTGGCTATGATTATTAATCTTTATTTTTCTTTTGGGGGGGGGCAGAGTCTCAGTTGCCCTGGGTACAGTGCCATGGCGTCACAGTTCACAGCAACCTCAAACTCTTGGGCCCAAGTGATCCTCTTGCCTCAGCTTCCCAAGAAGCTGGGACCATAGGCTCCCACACCACAAGGCCTAGCTGGTTTTTCTATTTTTTTTAGTAGAGATGGGGTCTCTCTCTTGCTCGGGCTGGTCTGGAACTCCTGAGCTTAAGCAATTGTCCCACCTCAGCTTAGAGTGCTAGGATTATAAGTGTGAGACAGCACACCTGGTCCAATCTTCATTATTACTTGGGTGGTTATACTAGGTATCTTTTATTCTTTTTTTTTTTTTTTTGAGACAGTCTCAAGCTGTAGCCCTGGGTAGAGTGCTGTGTCGTCACAGCTCACAGCAACCTCAAACTCCTGGTCTCAAGCAATTCTCTTGCCTCAGCCTCCCAAGTAGCTGGGACTACAGATGCTTGCCACAATGCCCACCTATTTTTTTTTTTTTTTGGTTGTAGTCATCATTGTTGTTTGGCAGGCCCAGCCTGGATTCAAACCCACCAGTTCCGATGTACCTGGCTAGTGCTCTAGCCACTGAGCTATAAGCGCCAAACCACTTTTATTCTTTTTGGCCAGGGCTGGATTTGAACCCACCACCTCCGGTATATTGGGCCAGAGCCCTACTCCTTCCAGCCACAGGCACTGCCCCACTTTTATTCGTTTTTATCTAAAATCAACCCTGAGATTTTAGACCCATGTTCTTTATTAAATTAGAGGTTGTAGTTGTAGCCAAGTGATCCTAATTACTTTCTATTAGAAAACAAATATTCATGGGTTTCTCTATTTTAACGAATTTCTCAAATGCCTACAAATGAGAAAGATATCTTATACCATTCAAGTTCTAGAATAGTAAAGGGCTCCATGATCGATCTCATGTGGTTTTGATCTTTTATTTTTTATTTTTTCATACTTATTTCTCTTGCTCTTACGTGGTTTTGTTAATGGAATTTCTTCTTCAGTAGTTCCTTGGTCTCAGGGATTTGAAGAATGAACCCATGGACCACAGATCAGTGATAAGAGAGGATTTTATTAGACAGAAAGGAATACAGAAGGAGTGAAAAAGCACCAGAGCCCAGAGCTTGGGTTGGGTTCCAACCCAAGTTGGAAATCTCTCTAGAGTCCTTTGTCTAGGGGTATATATTGTTTGTAGAATTACATTTTGGCCAGGATTTGGTACATGGAAAATATCCTTTCAAAGTATCCTGGGGCAAGGTTATTAGGTCTTGGCAGTTTTTGTCTCAGAGAAGAGATTAGAGTGTGTGTTCCCTACTCAAGGTGGAACCACCCAAAAAAGCTCTCAGGCTGCTTTTGTTCCTAATCTTGTTAGAGTCCATAGGATATGGCCTGGAAAAGGCAGTCTGTTTGTGCCTGGAAAAGGGGATTTCTTTCTGTCTGTCTTTCTTTTTTTTGAGACAGAGCCTCAAGCTGTCACCCTGGGTAGAGTGCCGTGGCATCACAGCTCACAGCAACCTCCAACTCCTGGGCTCAAACGATTCTCCTGCCTCCACCTCCCAAGTCGCTGGGATTACAGGCGCCCACCACAATGCCTGGCTTATTTTTTGGTTGCAGCTGTAACTGTTGTTTGGCAGGCCTGATCTGGATTCAAACCTGACAGGTCTGGTGTATGTGGCTGGTGCCTTAGTCGCTTGAGCAACAGGCGCAGAGCCAAGGGGGTGTGATTTTTGAGCTCACATGGGCCTACAGAATAGGCAGGGAATCCTGTATCAGTTTCAGGTCTCCCAGTAGCTCTGCTCAGATAAACCAGTGAAACAAGCAACTTTATTTCTCCAGTAGCTGTCTGAATCTTTTGAGTTCCTTTAACATCATTACTCACCCAGGCGTATATGGGATGTGCACAGGTATCATCAGTCCACAAAGGAAGAAACAAGAAACTGTGGGGGAAGCCAGACCCCTGCTCATTCCTTTAGGTTGGGCAGCGACTTCCAAAACATAAGTGGGAGAGGTGCAATGAACAAATGAATTCGCTCATTCATATACTCTCTGAAGCACCCCACTCACGGGAAGTGCCTGGCTATGCTTCCACAGTACCCACTGCTGTCACTATATTACACTTTCCACCTGGGCCACCTGACCTGATTACAACAACAACTAAGCTGACTGAGAGCTAGGACTTTGTTGCATTCTCAAATCACTAATAGGGCCTGGATTGGGTAGGGACCCCAAGACTCAGCAATTGACTAAATCAGCAATTGCTCCCTTAGGAGCAAAGCTATACCCATGCAAAGTGACCAGGCAATTTGAGGTGTGGGCCTGACCTCTGGTGACCCTTTAATCAGTGTCACCAATCCAACTGCCTTAGGAACTGACTGTGTGACCTGAAGGCAGGGATGGGAAACAGGGGTTTGTTTCACTCTCTGGCCTCCAGTTTCTTCCTTGCGAAAAATGAGTGGAATTTATTAGATCAAGGCTTCACAAACTGTGGCTCATGGGCCAAATCTAGTCTATGCTTCCACCTCCTCCTTAGAATAATTTTTACATTTTTAAGTGGTTATAAAAACAAAGAATAATATGCATCACAGACCATATGTGGCCCCCAAAGGCTACATAGAACATATTTACCTTCTTGACCTGGACAGAGAGAGCTTACAGATCCCTGGATTAGATTATCTTTAAGATCCCTTTAAACCCCGACATTTTGGTTATCTTATTCTGCGGGTTTCCTTGAACAGTCTCATTCTGGCTCTTAACGCAGAAAATTATCAAGTCTGAAACAATACCCAAAGCACAACAGGAACTCAACTGCTATTTGTTTAATTGAAAAAATGGATTCTGCAGCAGCAATCCTAAGCACTAAATCCCCCACCCAGAGGGTAAGTCAGGTCAATGTGTATCAAATTCTTGTCTAAATAAATGCACCCAGGAGGGATACCACAAGCAGAGGAACAGCAGCTCTGCTGGCCTTTGGATGACAGTGCCACCTGCAAGGGCCTGGAGCTCAGATAACCAGGATTAAGACTCACCTTGTTCCACCCAATAAAAAGTACTTTTAATCATCCCCTGAACAAACCTCTTGGGCAAATTATAAAGCTATCTTGAAATAGCTATCAGAAACACAATTCACCTAAGCAGCGTAAGCTTAACAGCCATGGACTCTAGAGAATAAATCCCATCCACAATAAGGTATACAGAATAATTTAGCTCACAACATTCTGTGTCTTTTTTCTCCTGTTGTTAAGAATACATACAACCAAAACAAGGAACTCAAACATCTATGTCAGGGCAGCAAGCCAAGGAAAGTCTAGAATATATGATCCTATTAACACTAATGGAAGTTAGAAACAAGGCAAAAGAAACAATAAAGCTCCCTGCCTCGACTCTCACCACACATACTTTCCCAAAATAAACAGCCAGCAATTATTCTTCTAATGTTCCTCCTCTGTACATGCATAAATCACTGCTAGGCATAAACCTTTTGCTGCTTTCAAAGCATGGGTTTCTTTTCTTTTTCCTTTGCTTTTCCTCTTTTTAAGCATCTATAAGGAGCTCTGCTGAAAAGGGATGGGGGTGCTTTTTCACCATACCTCTGCAGGCCACCTCCATTTACAAGTACAATACACTCCCAGCACATACCTGATTGTCAGACTGTTACTTAGAAATCACAGAGTTTGGCGGGGCATGGTGGCTCATGCCTGTGATCCCGGCAATTGGGAGGCTGAGGCAGGTGGATTGCTTGTACTCAGGAGTTCAAGACCAGACTGAGCAAGAGAGAAATCCTGTCTCTTCAAAAAAAAAAAAAAAAGGCAGTGCCTGTGGTTCAGTGAGTAGGGTGCCAGCCCCATATATCTAGGGTGGTGGGTTCAAACCGGCCTCGGCCAAACTACAACAAAAAAAATGGCTGGGCATTGTGGTAGGCGCCTGTAGTCCCAGGTACTTGGGAAGCTGAGAAAAGAGAATCGCCTAAGCCCAAGAGTCGGAGTTTGCTATGAGCTGTGATGCTATAACACTCTATCGAGGGCAACAAAGTGAGACTCTGTCTCTTAAAAAAAAAAAAAGAAAGAAAAAAGGGAGACTATTGGCTCGGCGCCTGTGGCTCAAGCGGCTAAGGCGCCAGCCACATACACCTGAGCTGGCAGGTTCAAATCCAGCCCGGGTCCACCAAACAACAATGATGGCTGCAACCAAAAAGTAGCCAGGCGTTGTGGCAGGCACCTGTGGTCCCAGCTACTTGGGAGACAGAGGCAGGAGACTCACTTGAGCCCAGGAGTTGGAGGTTGCTGTGAACTGTGAAGCCATAGCACTCTATCCAGGGTGATAGCTTGAGGCTCTGTCTCAAAAAAAAAAAAAAAAAAAGGAGACTATTGCTTACTCTAAATATGTACAGTTATCTTAACACTGAAAATAGTACAAGCTTTCTCCTCAAAGCAGAAGCGATTATTCCCTTTGGGGGCCACAATACTCGGTAAAGACTTTAATAACAGAATCTATAACCCTTTAGTTACTCATTTGTTTGTAGACTCTCTCTCCACATCCCCTCCTTACTGCCCTATGCTATAAACACCCATCACATTCCTTCCTGAGCCCTCAGTACTGCCTGACATAAAGCAGGTACTTCATAATACGGGAATGGAAAAGGGGGAGATGGGATCACCGAGGCTGAAACGAAGAGACACAGTAAGAGTGCAGAAGGCAGAAGCCAAATCTGCCTTATTCTTAATGGATGGATTAAAGAAAAAAATGAGCCGTGGTACCACGGTATGACAGCATAGATCTTTGTGATGGAGTGATAAACATCATCATTCATCAATTCCAAAAACATTTTTTCTTACACTTTGATAGCTTAGAAATAAGGGTGCACTTTAGTGATAGTAGCTTCTTAGCCACCATTGTAAAATGTTGTAGTTTATTTGGAAACTCATTTTCTGTTTTCTTTCTCAGTAGTACATATACCAGTTGTACATGTTCTAAGTGGTGATGTCACAAATTCAGTGCAACACAATCATCTGGCTTGGCACCTATAGCTGAGTGGCTAGGGTGCCAGCCACAAACACCAGAGCTGATGGGTTCAAATCTAGCCCAGGCCTGCCAAACAACAATGACAACTACAACCAAAAAATAGGCGGGCATTGTGGTGGATGCCTATACTCCCAGCTACTTGAGAGGCTGAGGCAAGAGAATCACTTAAGCCCAAGAGTTTGAGGTTGCTGTGGGCTGTAATATCATGGCACTCTACCAAGGACAACAAAGTGATACTCTATCTCAAAAAAAAAAAAAGAAAAAGAAAAAGAAACACAATCATTTGGTGTGGCTATGGTAAAGAGGGTTGGAGAGATGACTAAAATTGCACTAAAATTCCATCAGAGTAGAAACAAAAAGAGAGGGTGGCACCTGTGGCTCAAGGAGTAAGGTGGGGCTCGGCGCCTGTGGCTCAAGCGGCTAAGGCGCCAGCCACATACACCTAATGTGGCGGGTTCGAATCCCTAGCCCAGGCCCGCCAAACAACAATGATGGCTGCAGCCAAAAAATGGCCAGGCGTTGTGGCGGGCGCCTGTAGTCCCAGCTACTTGGGAGGCTGAGGCAGGAGACTCGCTTGAGCCCAGGAGTTGGAGGTTGCTGTGAGCATGATGCCATGGCACTCTACCCAGGGGGATAGCTTGAGGTTCCGTCTCAAAAAAAAAAAAAAAAAAGTGGGTAAAACAGTTGTAATAAGTATCAGGGCTGAGTGCAGTGGCTCATGCCTGTAATCCTAGCATTCCGAAGGCCGAGGCAAATAATATTACTTGAGGCCAGAGTTCAAGACCAGCCTGAACAGGAGCAAGACCCTGAAAAACAGAAAAATCAGCCAGCCATGGTGGCACTAGCCTATAGTCCCAGCTCCTCAGAAGGCTGAAGGAGGAAGACAGCCAGGGCCCAGAAGTCTGAGGTTGCAGTGAGCTATAATGATGCCACTGCACCCCAGCCAGGGCAACAGAGCAAGACTCTTTCTCATTAAAAAAAAAAAAGACCACAAGTAATAGGCTCTAAACTCACTTTATCATTCAACATTTTCTCTTATATAGCAAAGAAATGTTTTTAAATCTATAGTTAAAGGCAGACTTTAAAAAAGAATATTTGGGCTCAGCGCCTGTGGCTCAAGTGGCTAAGGCACCAGCCACATACACCTAAGGTGGCAGGTTCGAATCCAGCCCGGGCCCGCCAAACAACAATGATGGCTGCAACCAAAAAAAATAGCCAGGCGTTGTGGCGGGTGCCTGTGGTCCCAGCTACTCAGGATGCTGAGGCAGGAGACTTGCTTGAGCCCAGGAGTTGCAGGTTGCTGTGAGTTGTGATGCCATGGCACTCTACCCTGGGAGACAGCTTGAGGCTCTGTCTCAAAAAAAAAAAAAAAAAGATTTGCAGAGGCCATAAGTAGAGAAAAATTAGTTTCTGCAAAAAGTATAACCATATCCTAGTGTTCAAATATCACTCTTTAGATTCATCTTCGACATCTTAATGGTGTCTCTCAAAACCTTACCATCCACATGGTCTGCCAGTTCAAAAACAACTCCTTCATTTCCAGCAACACATCACCACCAGGTCCTATCTTACCTGGAAAAAGCAGTCACGCAGCAGCTTTCCTTCCCCTCCTTCCCCACTGCATATTATACCTTACCAAATTAATTCATGACACAACTTCCTAGCAAAATTTTAATTCCATTCTCTTCTCTCAATATTTAAATCACAAACCACAGCAACTGTTAATTGTAATACCTTTCTTCGCCCCCCAATAATTCTTACTTTCCACATGGGAAGGACGCAAACCAGCTGACCTCACAGTTTCAACTGTACTAAATTCTCTCCCTTCACGTTTCTGCTTGCCTTCATTCTCTTACCTAAAGCCAGCCTTCTTCCTTCTACCTTTCAAAATCCCCACTCTTAAAAGACTAGTTCACCTCCTTCCTTAAAGTTTTCCCTCACTGACTTCTCAACTTTTATGAACATTATAAATCAGGCTGAATAACAGTAACTGCGAACACTGAGTTAAGAACTGTCAAAATTAAAGAAAGCCTGAACTTTGACAAGTGCCAGTAATAACACTAATACCCATACAGACACATGAAGAAGGGGTGAGGTAATAATCACTACACCCAAATTATTTTTCCATATATTCTAGCTGATACTGCCTCAAGGAATTCAAACAAAAATCAAACATAGTACAAATGACATTTTATTAATAGTTTGCCTCATGTTTTTTTCTTTTATTCCTTAAATGAACCACAAATAGCTAGACACAAATGCAATTTGAATGCATTTCCTCTATCTAGTCACAAATGGAAAACTGAAGAATGAAAGACTTAAAAGAACCTGGGTTTAAATTTAAATCAACCATTTTTGGCTGCACAACTCTGAGCAAATTAGGAGTCTCACAGAGTGGCTGAAAAGACTCAATGACATTATATACAAAAATCCTTTAAAAGCTACAAAATACTGTACAAATATTACAATAACCAGAAAAGGAAAACAATTAGTGATAATAATTACATTTTTGGACTGGTTGCTGTTTCTGGAGATCACACCTATCTACACACTATTTCTAATTTCCGACTCCAAGCCTTCCTGTTCCATGACACAGTTTCTAAAAAGTAACCCCTGCATTTTCCCTACATATATAATTTTAGCTATTAGGATCTGCAAAATACACTTTCCTCACTACGATCAGTAAGACACAACAATAGTTAGGTTTACGTCCAATCGGAGCCGCTTCTATGCTAGGAATGCCTTAACTAATGAGTTGAGATAATGAAAAGTAAACCAGTTGGAGGCACCTTCTGATTTAAAACTTACTAAAGGGGCAGCACCTGTGGCTCAGTGAGTAGGGCACCGGCCCCATATACCGAGAGTGGTGGGTTTGAACCTGGCCCTGGCCAAACTGCAACAAAAAAACAGCTAGGCATTGTGGTGGGCGCCTGTAGTCCCAGCTACTTGGGAGGCTGAGGCAAGATAATCCCGTTAGCCAAAGAGTTTGAGGTTGCTGTGAGATGTGACACCACAGCAATCTACCCTGGGTAACAGCTTGAGACTCTCTCTCTCAAATAAATAAATAAATAAATAAAATCTTCTGCACTTCAAAGGTAACAATCAAGGACCAGCATGGTGCTCATGCTTGTAATACTAGCACTCTTGGGAGACCAAAGCAAGAGGATTCCTTGAGTTCAGGAGTTTGAAGCCACCTGAACAAGAGGAAGACTCCATCTCTACGAAAAATAGAAAAATCAGCCAGCCGTAGTGGTGTGGTGCCTGTAGTCCCAACTACTCAGGCAGGAAGACTGCTTGAGCCCTGCAGTTGGAGGTTACAATGAGCTATGATGATGTCACTACATTCTAGCTGCAGCAACAGAAGCAAGAATCTCTCTCAAAAAAAGAAGTCACTATCAAGAAAGTAAAAAACAATCCACAGAATGAGAAAATATTTGCAAATCAAATATCTGATACATAGGATTTACATCCAAAAAATATAAATAATTCTTACAACTGAACAATGAAAAGACAAGTCAATTTAAAAATGGGCAAGATTCTGCTTGGTAGCCGAGAGGAGAGGGAGAGGTCTCCTTGTTCAAATCACTCCACAGAGATAGTGGCCACCCTTTACTCTGCCATTTTAGGGTTTTGAGTAAGATATGAGACCAGGACAATAGCAATGCCACTGAGTAAGGAAGTTATTGTTAAATTTTTTTTTTTTTTAGACAAAGTCTCACTATGTTGTCCTCAGTGGAGTGCTGTGGCATTGAAGCTAATGGCAACCTCTTGGGCTGAGCAGTTCTCTTGCCTCAGCCTCCCAGGTGGCTGGGGCTACAGACACCCGCCACAGTAACTGGCTGTTTTTTCGCTGCGGTTGTCATTGTTGTTTGGCAGGCCCTGGGCCAGGTTGGAGTCTGCCAGCTCTAGTGTGTGTGGCTGCTGCCCTACACACTGAGCTACAGGTGCCGAGCCCTCCCCTTCCTCTTATGGTTGCTGAGATTGCTTACATCAGGCTATTTGAGGTTTTTTTTCTGTTTTTGTTTTTGATTGTGTGTTTGTGTATCAGATTTTTTTTGTTTGTTTCTTTGTTTTGTTTCAATGTGCCTTGTATTCTGCTAAAACCTCAGGTTGGCTATTTTCCCTAACTCCAATTTTTACATTCAACAAGAGCAAAGGGGAATGGGGAATGATAGCCAACTGAAGTCTGCTTTCAACAGAAGCTCCCATCCACAGGGAGAGATAACAGCCAGAAAGAATCCAACAAAGCTGAAGGGTGGGAGCTGAGCTGAGAGAAGAGACTTGATAATTGCACCTCTTCTCCTCTACTGAGGCAAGTTGCAACTCCAAGGAAACAAATTTCAGGTACAGAACCCACCCCAAAGAGGACACGTGTCCATCCCCTTCCCCAAGAGAGTTGCTTGCTTGTGTGAGATCTCTACTACTGAGCCGAGAACTGAGGTCCTCTTCTCTTACCCCATGGAAGCAAGTTGCTGGACCGCCTTCTGGGACTCCTTCTCCAGAGAGTCCCTGCTGTGAGCCTGGGCATTCTCTTGCCTGGCATGAAGGTTGAACAAATATTTTCCCTACCACTTTGAACTCTCAGTCCACCCTTCCCCTTGGCCTGGTAGTCTAGAAGCCCAACCCTTGCAGAGACCAAAACATTCTTGTCCTTTGTTAAGACTGGGCATTGCATGGTCTGAGGTAGCACAGCTACACTGTACCTGTGAATTTGGTAACAGTGCAGAAAGGCACAGCGGGTAAGGTGGCTGGCTTGGCTCTGAGAAAGAGCAACTCAGCAGCAGGCAGAGGCTTGGGTCTCCATACAATGGGTAGAAGCTAGGGAACCATGGCGTTGTGTGAACCTGAGTGGAGACACCTCCCACCTAGCAGCAGCATTAATAGAGCAATCCTGCTGGGGTCAAATTTTGGAGAGAAACCTCCCCAATTCTGTGGACTGCTGGAGGGAGCTAGATCTCGCATTGCAGGGATACCAGAGGAGCAGAGCAGCTGGGGCAGAGGTACCATCTCTGAGGGTGAAAAACATTTGCTACTTTCTTAACCTCTGGTTTACAATGAGCTCAGGGGGAACACTACCCAGTTTCCATTGAGCACCAAAGGTAATCAGACTTCAACTCCCCCAGCCGGCTGGTGGCAGAGTGTGGTCGCTTGGCCGACGGGGTGTTGACTCTAGCAGGCCCAAATCCCTGGTGCATTTGCTCATTAGAGGTAACTGGGCCACAGCCCCGTGGGGCTACCAGTGCCTGCACCATGTGACAGAGGTGCAAGGTGGGGAAGGAGGCACCAGCCCCCCTGGACTATTTTGCTGGATGGGCCTTTCTGACTCCACAGAGCACCAGAGCAAGTTACACTTGAGCTGCCAGTGGACCCCTGCTGCATTGCGTAGATGCTGAAGACCTTTTGAACTCTCCCACATAATCGGTGTTCATGTTGACCAGGACAATTGGTTTGGAACTCTTGACCTGGGCCGATCACCTGGGGACCCACCAAGGTTGTACCCTGGTTGTGTTATTGTGGGAATGCGGGATTCTCCCCTTCGAGTTGTCTTCTGTGCATTGGGGGGGGGGGTGTCTTAGTCGCTTATATATCTCCATAGCTGAGATTTCAGCCCTAAACCACTGATTCACTAGGATTGGTCAGAGACTAGCTGAATACAAGTCAGAGCCATCTACCACACCACACCAAGCAGGTCCCCAGAGTTTCAGGCTGTAGTTCTGAATGGGACCTTTGTAAAGCTCTAGGGGAAAAGCCGCAATCACCAGTCCCAGTTCTTTGGTAAAGGGCTGGTTAATTACAACTCCAGGAGCCCTCAATTCAATTTCACCTTGCCAGCTTCTCTAGCCAAACAGTGAAAAATAATCATGGGTTAGAATCATCGGAAAAACTCTGGCAAAATGAATAATCAGAGTAGATCAGCTCCCCTAAGGAATGACAAAGGAGACACAACAGAAGATCCCATTCATAAACAAATGACTGAGATGTCAGAAACTGAATTCAAAATTTGAATTGCAAATAAGATTAACAGAATGGAGGAAAAAAATAGAATTAGAAATTCAAAGAGAAATTCAAAAGTTGTCTCAAGAATTCAATGAATTCAAAGACAAATTCACCAAAGATTTTGACATTGAGGCAAGAACTTGCAGCCCTCCAAGATCTGAGAAATACAGTAGAATCCCTCAGTAACAGAAGGGAGCAGGCAGAAGAAAGGATCTCTGACAATGAAGACAAAGCTTTGAAATGCTCCCAACACTCAAAGAGGAAGAGAAGTGGAGAGCAAAAACGGATCATTCCCTGAGAGAATTGTGGGATGACTCCAAAAGAGCAGACATTCATTTGCCTCATAAGAATCCCTGAAGAAGAGAATGATCTGAAAGGTACAGATACTCTACTCCAAGAGATAATTGAGGAGAACTTGGCAAGTATCAAGCATGGCAAGAGATACTAAAATTCAGATAGCAGTCAGTTTCAGAACCCCCGCACCAACCCAAATAAAGCATCTTCTAGACACATTGTAACTAACTTCACTAAAGTTAATATGAAGGAAAAAATCTTGCAAGCAGCCAGACTTAAGAAAATCAAAACGTATAAGGGGAAGAATATTAGAATGACTGTAGATCTCTCTGCTGAAACTTTTCAAGCCAGAAGAGGATGGTCATGGACCTTCAATTTCCTAAAACAAAACAAGTTTCAGCCAAGGATCCTGTATCCAGCTAAAATGAGCTTCATTTATGACAGAAAATACTTTAATGACATACACACGTTGAACAAATTTGCCATTACCAAACCAGCTCTTTAGGATATCCTCAGACCTATCTTCCCTAATGACCAGCACAATGCTCTACCACCAAGGTAAACTCACTCTGAAATTCCTGACCAAAACCCAATTTCCACAGTAGTGAAAAGATTCAAAATGTCCACTGGACTTCTGAAAAACTTGTCACCCAAATATTACCAGGCTTACGAGTATTATCAATTAATGTGAATGGGTTAAACTGTCCTCTTAAGAGGCATAGGTTAGCTAACTAGATACAAAAACTCAGCCCAGACATCTGCTGCATACAAGAATCTCATCTTACCTTAAAAGATAAATATAGACTCAGGGTGAAGGGATGGATATCTGTAATCCAGGCAAATGGAAATTAGAAAAAAGCAAGGGTGGCAATTTTATTTGCAGACACACTAGTCTTTAAACCAACAAAAGTAAGGAAAGACAAGGATGGTCACTTCATATTTGTTAAGGGAAACAACATGATGAGATTTCAATTATTAACATTTATGTACCCAACCAGAATGCTCCTCAATTTATGAGGGAGACCCTAACAGACATGAGCAATTTAATATCTTCGTGCACCATAATAGTTGGACATTTTAACACCCCTTTGGCAATGCTGGGATAGATCCTCCAATAAGAAACTAAGCAAAGAAATTTTGGACTTAAACTTCACCATACAACAATTGAATTTAACAGATATCTACAAAACATTTCATCCTAAGAAAACTGAATATACATTATTCTCATCAGCCCATGGAAGATCCTCCAAAATCGATCACATCTTAGGTCACAAGTCTAACTTCAGCAAATTTAAAAGTATAAAAATCATTCCTTGTATTTTCTTGGATCATCAGGCAATAGAAGTTGAACTCACCAATAACAGGTATCTGCATACTCATACAAAGACATGGAAACTAACCTTATGATAAATGATAGGTGGGTCACAAATGAGATTAAGATGGAAACTGCCAAATTTTTGGAACAAAACAATAATGAAGACACTAATTATCAGAATCTGTGGGATACTGCAAAGGCAGTCCTAAGAGGGAAATGGGTTAAACTGCAAAGGCAGTCCTAAGAGCTCTGCAAGCCTTCCTCAAGAGAACAGAAAGAGTGGAAGTCAATAATTTAATGGGACATCTTAAGCAACAAGAAAAGGAAGAACATTCCAACCCCAAACCCAGCAGAAGAAAAGAAATAAATAAAATTAGAGCAGAATTAAAAACAAAAGAATTCAAAAGATCAATGAATTAAAAGTTGGTTTTTTGAAAAATTCAACAAAATTGATAAACCTTTGGCCAACCTAACCAAAAAGAAAAAATTAAAAGTCCCTATAAATTAGAAATGGCAAAGGCGAAATAACAATAGACACCTAAGAAATTCAAAAAAACCTTAATGAATACTACAAAAAACTTTATTCTCAGAAATATAAAAATCTGAAAGAAATTCACCAATACTTGGAAGCAAACCAACTTCGTAGACTTAATCAGAAAGAATTGGAAATGCTGAACAGACCTATATTGAGTACTGAAATAGAATCAGCTACATGAAATCTCCTAAAAAAGAAGAGTCAAGGACTAGATGGCTTCACATCAGAATTCTACTGAATTTTTAAAGAGGAACTAGTCCCTATATTACTTAACCTTTTCCAAAACACTGAAAAAGAAGGAATACTTCCCAACACATTCTATGAAGCAAATATCACCCTAGTCCCCAAACCAGGAAAAGATCAAAAAGAAAACAAAACTATAGACCAATATCTTTAATGAACACAGATGCAAAAATATTCAATAAGATCCTAGCAAACAGCTCTCTCTCTCTCTCTCTCACCTCCCTCTGCCTTCCTTCTCTCTCCTCTGTCTTCCCCCTCACTCTTCTCTACTCTCTCTCTCTTCTCTTCCCCACTATCTCCTTATCTCTCTCCCCTCTTTTCTCTCCTCCTTGGTGCTGCTCTGCAGCCTCCCTCCCCCCACCAATAAAAACCTTTCATAGGAAAAAAAAAAAAAAGAAAGAAATCTCTATCTGCCAAATTAAGAAATACTAAAGGA
>CAUYTI010048274.1:0-42926 GCA_963575145.1 Galago senegalensis
AATAAAGACGACAAGATACTCTCAATTGATGCAGAAAAAGCTTTTAATAATATCCAGTATTCTTTCATGAACAGAATACATCAGAAAACAGGCTTAGATGGGTCATTTCTTAAACTGATAGAGGCCATCTACAGCAAACCCTAGCCAGTGTCATATTGAATGGAGAAAAATTGAAAACATTTCCACTCAGATCTGGAAGTAGACAAGGATGCCCAATTGAATCAAATTTCTGTTGTATTAACTCAGCAAAAATTCACCAAACAATAAGCAAACCACTTATTGAATTCTTTAGTCCATTTTATTGTTTGCATATAATCTTAAGAGATTCTTCGTAGGTCCTGAGTATATGTATACTGTAACTTTTAATTTTAAAGATTTTAATGGATTGGCAACTTTGTTCACCTTTATTAACATTTTAGTGGAAAGTTGTGAGAAACAATGCTAAAGCCAATTAAAAGACATTCTAGACTACAGCCTTAATTAAAATTCCAAGGTTACGCTTTCCTATTTCTGCATTATTTTTTGTAAACCATATCATCTACATTGAAATGTTTTACATTAAATTTACATTTCAGGAATAATTTTTAATATCATGAATTCATGATATATTTCATTATTACATTGTAGCTGCTCATTTCTATAATTCTCTATGCTCAATCTTCTTTTAACAAAAAAGTGTTTTTTTATTTTTTAAAAATTTCAGATTAATACAAGGGTACACATGATTAGGTTGCAATGTTTGCATTTGTTACGTAAAGTCTGATTTGTAGTTGAGCCCCCTTACCCAGGAAATGTGCCATATACCTCTACAATGAACCCACTAAGTAAGAACTTGCCAAACCCTTTACTCCCACCCCTCCCACACCTTCTTGAATTTAATTGTGTTTTTCTTTCATGTGGGTGTGTATTTGTTCATCTATCAGTTTCATATTAGTATTGATTACATTGGATTCCTGCTTTTCTATTCTTGTGATACTTTTATCCAAATCCTTCCAGGTAAGGACTATAATAAAAGTCTTATAGTCTTTAAAACATCCAGGTTTTTCCACTTGTTCTCACTAATATGTGGAAGCTAAATGATTGGTACACATGGTCATAAAGTGGTGCAAAGGAAAGGACCCTAGAAACTAAGAAGGAAGGAAGGGGGGAGGGAGATGAAGGGTAAAAACATACCTTCAGGGTACAATGTACACTATTCTAGTGATGGGCACACTAAAAGCTTTGACCTCAGCATTATACAATTCATCCATGTAAGAAGAACATTTGTCCCCCTTAATATTTTGAAATACCAATTATAAAGAAATAAATAGACTTTTCTATATGTTATCTATAATCAATTCCTAGTACTAATCTATCTACCTACCTATCTACATACACAAATAAGTAAGATAGAGGGTTTTTAATGTTTTATATTCTCATCTGCCTAATTGGATTAAAACTATCAAAATGTCTTTTTTATATTTTATCTTTATCCTCTTTCTCAGCTCCCCTTTGATTCTTATTTGATAATAAAGCTTCAAATTCAATATGAAGTAAATATAGTAAGTTATCACGAGAAGTAACTACAGCCCAATATCATGGAGGAGAATGGAGCCAGACTTAGAGTTTTAAAAGGCAAAGCTTGAAGTAAACATTTACTTGAATTTTTGGAATTATTAAGACCAGTGGTTACAAAATTTTCGCTCCTTATATTCTTTTTGAATAAATAGAGAAGATAAAATTAGCAAGAGTAGTGTGTGTGTCTGTGTACGTGTGCATTCATGAGTAAGTTATTTAAGATTAGATAAAGCAGTAGATTTTTATCTTTGTAACTTTTAGAAAGTAGAACTCAGATTAAAAGTACATATTTTAATTTTATGTGAAGAAAAAATCCAAAGAAAGAACATATGGCTACCTTATAATGTAGACTGGTTGGAACAACTTCAAAAGAATTCTCAAAATATATAATGAATTCAAACAATATCATAAGTTTAGTAGCCATAAATATTCTTAGCACTTTTGTAGTAAGAAAGTTACATGGCAAAAATACCATAAAATTCATTTATTAGTAAAATGAAGTAAGAAAAATGAAGAAAATGAATTAGAAAATGTAGTAAGAAAGTTACATGGCAAAAATACCATCAAATTCATTTATTAGTAAAAAAAATTCACTTGTTAGTAATTTTAATTGACATTTACCTCTGAATCATTTCTGGGCAGAATTAACACATCACATGGGAAGAATAAGACAGACATGAGGTGGATATATAGAACTGAAAATATTATGAATCATTTAATTTTGGAGTGTTCCCCCTTCATAGCCTGTTATTTGAAATTTACGTATAAGAAGTTTAAAGAGAAGATATTACTTTTAGTGTATTCTACCGCATTTTACAATATCCAGTTTATGATCTATATTTAGCAGTACAACCTTTATACTTAACTGTGGTTTGAGCTGTTGCATCTATCTTGTTTTTATAATGAAGACACATTTTCTCAAGTACATTAAGGACTTTTTCATTGTATACAAAGAACTGAATAATTTAGACTGTGTGAGCAATGTCGAAACTCCTCTGTAATTTAACATATTAATACTCATCTTACAATTTTATTTTATATATATATATATATATGTGTGTGTGTGTGTGTATGTATAATTTCTTTTAACATAAGAATTCTTATAAGATAATTCTTATAAATTTTTCATTCAATCATCACATCTATTTAAAGGTCTCATTCTATGTTAGTATGACAGTTCCTTTTGATATAGTTTTTAAAACATTCATGATTTATTTAAAATTATTTGTATTATGCATCTAGCACTGTAGTCCTTCAGTTTATTATTAAATTCTATTTAAAAACTAAAATGAGATTTGCTTTTCTTTTGTATTTTCCTCAGAAAATGCTCAGACTGAAACTTAAGTTTGTTAACCACAGGTTTTAAGCTTCTGGGATTTATCAATATTACAGGCATTTAGTCTCTACAATTTTTGATATCAGGAAATGGGTTTTCCTTTAAGGTGCCTTTGCTGAGTGTGATCTTGGTGACTCAGTGGTGTTATGTTTAGTTTCTCTTTGTGTAGTCCTCAGCTTTAAAAAGAATCACAGACAGTATTATTATCATTACTTTACTGATTTTTTGGACAAGGCATAAGTCAAAAGGAGTACAAAATTTAAAAACCTTATAAAAATTTCTACCAGAAAACCATAAATACATTTTAAAATTTCTCTTTTTTTTTTGTATGAAATGTCTTTATTGATGGGGGAGGGAGGCTTCAGAGCAGCACCAAGGAGGAGAGAAAAGGGGAGAGAAAAAGAGGAGAGTGAAGAGGAGAGAGTGAATGGAGAAGAGAGAGAGGCATTTTTTTTTTCTTTTTTTGTTTTGGCTAGGGCTAGGTTTGAACCCACCACCTCTGGCATATGGGGTCAGCACCCTACTCATTAGAGCCATAGGCACCGCCTAAGAGACGCATATTTAAAATTCTTACATAGCTATAAAATTAACGAGGATCTAAATTGTGAGGGTAAAGCAATCTAGAAATTTACAACAGTAAGAAGTTACTGCCATCTTATTGGCATTGGATTTGTCCCCCAGGATGGACCACCAAGGAGCATGATGAAATTATTCCCTTTTTTTGTTTGAGTGTTCAAGGCACCTCAGTCCATGTCATCACATCCTTGGCATCAAAACTCTGGTCTTATCTCATTGACTCTTTAAAAATATGCTGCTGCTCAAAGCTGCATATGCTCAAAAATATGCTGTTACTCTCTTTTTCTCTCCAGGATCCCTAACATACTCATTCCATGAGTTTAGGTTTTTATCCATGAGTAAGTCTTCAGATTGTTTTAGCTGTGTCTCCTAAATATCTAAGGAAATGAACTATCCAGCTTGGTTACTGACATGCAAAGAGGGGCCAGAGTAGGACAAAGTGATTTTAAGTTCTGTGAGTTATATTGTCATATGCTCTTCACAGAATAGTCTATCCTCATGGAGGGAATTAATTCCCCAAGTTCAAGACAGAAACTCCCCCTATACCTCAGGCTGTAAGTGTTGTATTTCCTTAGGATCCTCAGCAGCAACAAGATGAGTCTGTGTAACATGGTGGACTTCCCACCTCCTGTTTCTATCTCATTTCAGCCATACCTCAGACTAAATCTATGGTTTTTTTTCTCCTGCTCTGGAAAGCCTCAAGGTGAATGTCCATATTCAGATTGTTGACTGTCACAGGTTAACAACTTTTTTACCTCCTCTGAGTCCACACTGATATGTTATTGTTGCAGTGATGCCCAACTAAACCAATCTTTTAAAACTGGTAACCTTCCTATGTATCTAGTCACAATCATCCCTGGCCTCTCCACATTTTATTTTATTTAGTCTTTATAGTTTTTAAAGCATAAGCATATGGTATCTATTGTTCATTTTCTTTCTCTGTCCAACTAGAATGAAAGTCCTGCAAATACAGGAATCCTGGTGTTTTTCTTCCCTTTTAGGTGCTTCCTGAATCTATATAAAAGAGTCCCTAAATGCATTGCATTGTAGGAGCTTGGTGCATGTTTACTGAATAATGGGAGGGAGGAAGAGACAGAGAGAGAGAGAGAGAGAGAAAGTGGAGAAAAGAAGAAGAAGAGAAGGAGGAAGAGGAAGTGGAAGAAGAGGAGGAGGAAGAGGAAGACAAGGAAGAGGAGGAGGAGGAGGAGGAGGAAGATGAGGAAGAAGAAGAAGAGGGGGAGGAGGAGGAGGAAGAAGAAGAGGAGGGGTGAAGAAGAAGAGAAAGAAGAAGACAAGGGGGAGAAAGAAGAGGAGGAGGAGGAAGAGGAAGAAGAGAATGAAGAAGAAGAAGAAACAAGCTCTGTTTAGGAGCTGGGCAAGATGCTCTTCATCAAGGCTGCTGTTGGGGACAATTGCTCCACTAGTTTCCTCAACAGAGGTGATAGTGACAACTAGATGAGGCATTATCCATGCAGTGCTTATGGGCATTTTCTCAAACCAGGCTTCACTGTTGTTTTGTCTGGGGCTTCCCTAGTTGGGCATTGGACTTTGGAACTGTTCCTGTGGCTATGGTAGAAGATCAGGGTGGGATCTTTGGGGCAAGGTGCAGTGCTGGAATCTCTTGATGGTGTCCCGGGCCTGATAGAATCTGGAGACATGGAGGCAGAGCTTTGGTCTCTGTGTGTGTGTCTCAGATAGAGACCGACCGAGGAAGAGTCAGAAGTAGAGCAGTGCCTCTGGGCAAGGTGCAAGACCATGGGGGTGATGAGGTTTATCCAACCTGGAGGAGACACCAGGACTGATCAGATAGCAAGCAGTTGGGACCTGGAGGGCAGTAGAGACCAAAAAGGGGTCTCTGATGGGTTTTCTGCAGGCTCAGGAACCTGATGCTAAGTCAAGTGGGAAGATGTTTACTACAGTGATCAGGGATCGTAGAGTTGTCTCTACACACCCCAAGACCCAATGAAGCAGTTGCCCAAAGCCTGTCACTTCAGAGCTTGTGTGCTCAAATCCTGCTGTACTGTTGGGGAGGGGCACTTGGGTTCAGTCACTGGGTACAACTTAGAAGAGCCTCCCATTTTTCTGTGCTCTCCTTAACCTGGTGGGGGCAATACAAGGGTTTCAGGCATGAATATGAGTCCCATGTTAACCTGGCACCATGCACCAGAGAGTTCAGGATGGCATTAGTTGCTGCCTTATCCCCACTGCACCTATTGTGTGGTGTAATGACTCTTGAGATTCCAGACTGATTCCCCATCTGTGGCAGTGGAGATAGCTTCCTCAAAACTTGACCACACTGCCTATAGGATGAGCTTCAGCTCTCTATCTTGCTATTCTTCCCCACACATACTTCAATATCATCAAATGTATCACCCATCACATTATTTTTTCCACAATGATAGTCCAGTGCTGCTTTTCTGTAGTTTTATGATGTTCTTTCTGAGAACAGTTGTCTCTAGGCAGGCACCTGCTTCTTACACACACTTCTTTCCTTGGGCGTTGAAAATTCACAGATTGTTTCTAATCTGACATTTATTGCTCTCCTGATGCCTTCCTCTGATGGTGTCTTCAGGATAAACTTCCATTGATGGTGGCTGGAACTCACACCTACACTTGCTGGTGGTTACAGGGGAAATTTTTTGGGGGGTGCAGAGGCACACATGCAACTTTCTTGGCACAGACTTCCTTCTCTGAATCAGCAGTGTGTCTAGGGATCAGTGGTATGGACTGGCAGTGGCAGCACTTGCTTGGGGTCAAAGATCAGGCACAGGAGGTCTCACAGAGCCCCACTGAGGATTGCCGGACAGCTCCACTGTGGATTTCTGGGTGCTGTGTTCTTTCTGCAACCTGAGCCTCTAAGACTCCAGCAACACTCATTTCACTCTTCTTTCCTTGGGAGCTGAAGATTCATGGGCTGCTTCTAGTCTGCCATTTTTCCCCCCTTGAAATTTATAATTCTTGTGCTTCACAGAGGCAAACAACAATTCTCTTGTTGCCTAGAGAAATTTTAGTTAGCTCACAGAACTCAATTTAAAATAATTTCCTTTGAAACATCCCTAGGTATCTGAGACCACCAGATTTCTCTGATGTATAATTTATGATTTTTCTGTAATTCTCAAAAATATTTGGTAAGTACTAGCTCAGACCACAAACTTGACAGTGAATACACTTTTTTTTTCATTGAACTGAATTTTTCTTTAAGGCATTATTCCATGAGCTCTACAGAAACTTTACCAAGAGCTTTCTTCCCCTTTATTTGGGAATGAAACTTAAGCTATCTTTCCCTGAAGTAATTTCTGAACTACGATATTCCTTGTCTTCAGACCACTAATTTTAGCATGGAGATAATAACAGTTAGTACTTACAGAAGATTTACCTTCTGAGGTTTTTTATTTAACTTCCAAAATTAAATCACTAAATTGTCCTCACATTCACATTAGGTAAGCACCATCAATGGTTCCATTTTTAAGTAAGAATACCAAGAAATAAGAAATTTTAAACAACCTTCAAAAGGTCACAATGCTGATAAGTAATGGAGGTGGAATTTGAATCTAAGAAGTTTAGCAACAGAATCTGTAACCTCAAACTCTAAAATGCAATGTCCCTGAATCCCATTCAGTTCTGATAGCAATTTCTGCTCAGTTAATGCCATCTTGGGTACCTGATAATTATTCCATTTCTATGTTATGATGAGAAGTTTCTAAAGCTCTTTCTGTCTTTAATTAGCTTTCAATGAGCTTGTGCCTGGTTATGGATATCTGAGGAAAGGAATATACCTTTTTGTCCTTGATGATTCCATAAACTTAGTTGAAGATATTACTGTGTTCCTGAAATTGTTCCAATGCAGGGTTCAGATTTGTCTCAAAAAGTCCCCCATAATTCTCTACCTTCCCTATCTTTTGCTTCCTTATAAACCACCATATTTTTTCTAATTTTAATGATTGCAGAATTAGAAAGATGAGTAATCTTAAAAATTTCCCTCAGATATACATTATGTTATGAGGTGATTCATTGTCCTCCACCACACATTTCTCTAGGGCTACTGATTTTTGGAAAGAAAGTAATCTACTTTCCAAAGTAGATTCGAACTTGTTTGTATAGCATTTGCCTTTTAACACAGTACTGTTCTTCCACTGAAGCAAAGTGTAGAAAGCACATGTGTGCTTTCTGGAATGTCAAAATAGGGGGAAGAAAAGAAAACACCAACAAAGCTCAATGATCCCTTAAAGTTTCATATCACTAAACACTTGCTGTACTTTCTTGTAATTACTTAATTTTTAGATGTTTCTCCAACTTAATGAGAGTAAAGTCTATATTTTATTTGTTCTATTGGCAGAGGTAGACTTAATAACAAAATAAATAGTAGTTGATTAAATAGATTAGTCCATTACGACATAACTGATTGTATTATATAACCGTATTTATAGATAACTACAGACCCCATTCTATTCCAGGTTAACATGGAGGATTCACACACTTTCCCAGCACCCCCATTCTCTTTAAATTCTATAGTCTGTGAATGCTATCACTAGACAAAAAGATTTTTTTTTTTTAGTATTATTTAACTTAAAATCTCCAAATTGAGGCCAATGCCAAGATTTTCCCCCCCACTTTTATCTACAGTTCTGTGGGCATTAATGGAAACTGCAACTGTCTATAGATATCCTAAGCATAGGAACCCATTCATTGAAAAAAATCTCAGAGTTCAGAGAACTAAGATTATAATATAATAATGATTATAAAATCTGAAGATATCCAAAAAATGTTGAAAAACCAAGAATTTCTTTTTGTATGTAAATATATCCCCCATCTATTAATGAAGGAAAAATAATAAAAATGTTATTACCCCTCTTTGAGCTGGTTCTTGTGTTAGCAATTAACTATTTTGCCTCAGGTTTTAGCATGCAATGATTGCTCTTCAGGTGTGACATGTGCCATACGAGCATATAAAGGTCTTATTACTATATACAGATAATTGTGACTTTGTCATACCCATAGGAAAGGATAGGACAGGAATAAAAGGAAATTTCTTCCAACCACTGTCCCAAACACACATTCTGAAAAATAAAAACCAATATGAATCTGACACCTGCTAAGTAAACTGTGGTCCCCATTTGGAACTTAACAGTTGATCAACCCCCTAAAGATACCCAGTTCCAGGGACTCCACAATAATAGATCAAATGAGAAGTGGCTTCGAATATAGATTTGATTATCCTACTCTTAATTTTCATATGCACTCTCAATTAGAATGTCTCCTGACAAATAACATTAAACTCTGTGTTTTACACATATTACCTTAAGTAATTTTCACAAAACAATTCAGAGAAGGCAAAAAAAAAAGTAAAGGAAAATTAAATCAAATCCTGGCTCACCAAAATTGATTTCAAAAGATTACATATGATATCTACAATTCTGCAGTAATTAGAGGGCAGAACCAAGGTTCAAATCTTACAACCATTTATATGCTGTGGTCTAAAGTGACCCTCCAAAATTTATGTTTTTTAATGCAAAGACAAATCTTAAATACAATTTGAATTTTTGACATTCATTAATTTGTTGCCAGTGTTCTTATGGCAGTGTTTTTTATGTAGTTTTATATACACTACATCAGTGTTAGAATTTTATGTAAAATCAGGGAGAAATGTAAAGCCTTTTCTAATGTACTTACATGATTCATTCCTTCCCATCTGGGTTATCAAATACTCCAAATACATTTTTGTTGCATTTTTAAAAAACATATCTCCTTATTTTCTATCTAAACTAATCTATATACCAATTTGATTTCCAAATAACATCTATTTTTTTGTCATTATAATATTCCATTTTACATATGCATTTTCTATACATTTTATAATTAACGAGTTACGTTTTACAATAAACAAATCAGGGATCTATGATTTTCCCACTGCTTTATTGAGATGTTCCAAATATTTTTACTATGGCATATTTCTCATTCAAATGTTCTTTAAACAAGTGCTAAACATGCCTCTCTGCACAAAAGGAAGTACACTAGATGGAATTATTACAGAAAACACAATACTCTTATCCAGTTCTCATTTAATATATACTAATTTTGTAAATTTTATAAAAGCATACAGCAATGAGAGTTGTTAAGTCCTTTCTGAAGGCCCTGTAAGGGGCTTGTAAGCAAAGAGCCTACAATTGAGACCTTAGCTTTACATAGTGAATGTGTATCTTTCTTTTCCTGTAATATTTTTTGGTTTTCTTCATTATATTCCACTCTTTATTTTATAAGAATTCTCTCTCTTTTGTTATGGATCTTCTGAATTATAAGTGTTCCACACACCCTAATCTAGTAGACTCTGCTGGTATCATTTTGTTTCTTCTTTCTTATGACTGAATACAAATAGTATTTGAGTAAGCAACTTATTTAATTCTTTAATTTGCTTGCAGCTTGCAGTGGTCAAATATGGTGAAGGTGATGTAAACAGAAGCCACACGAAACTTGCAAAATTAGCTGCCCTGGATCTTTAACATTTTGTTTACTGTTAATTTTTTTTGTTGTTGTTTATTTGATTACTGTTACTTTAAAACGTATCCTCAATACTAAATTCCTGTTGTAGAAATATACTTAACTTGAAATGAGTTTCTTTTGGTTTGGATTGTTTTTGTAGGGGAGCCTCTGAAATTCAGCCAGTGGGTGGATCACTGATACAGAGGCCATGCACTTCTCAGTTGTAACTTTCATGTTACCTATTCCTGTTCTTCACCCATTTACATAACTTGAAATTTTCTTTTTAACCTCTAGCTCTGTTTTCTTGAACTGAAATGAGACTTACTGAACTTGAAAACAAGGTTTGCTCACTCAGTTGACGCTTTCCTGTCTCACTTGATGGCTGTTTAAGCTGTTGGATAAAAAGATGAAGTTACATACTTTCTTGTTCTCTTATCATCTCAGATCCATTCCAAATGCTATATTCTTGAGACGGTCACCTTATTTTAACAATTGACTCTTATCTCTCATAGCACTTTGTATCTCTTTTGGCAATAAAGAAAGATATCAAAATGAATAAATATCTATCTGTAGGTATCTACTCAAAAGAGAAAGGTAAGTTTATCATAAAGTCATTTCCACTTAAATGTTTATAGCAGCTCAATTCACAATCATAAAGATGTGGAAACCCCCAAGTGCACATCAGCCATGAATGGTTTAATAAACTTTGGTATGTGTGTACCATGGAATACTATACTATTCATTCATTAAAAAAGATGGAGATTTTATATCTTTTGTAACAATCTGACAGGATTTGGAGAACATTCTCCTGTGTAAAATATTATAAGAATGGAGAAAAAAAAAGCATTCCATGTACTCAACACTAAGTTGAAACTAGTAGGTTAATAACTCCAGGCCATGTTAGAAAAAAACTCAATTAAATTCAAGAAAGGGGACAGGGAGAGGATTCCGAATTTTTCCCTCCTAACGGCCACAGTGTAGGTGTATATGGCATACTCCCTGAGTGAAGGACACAACTATAACTCAATTTTACCTTTCAAATGAAAACTATATAACCTAATTGTATGTACTCACTAATCTGAAAAAAATTTTTTTTTTTATTGAATGTTAACTATGTACATTAATGCACTTCTGGGATACAGTGTACTAATCTGAAATTAAAAAAAAAAAACTATTTGTATATTAGACTTAGTTATTACACTTCTCTAGAGAAATGACATTTAAAGAAATATATGTTTTATTAAATTGTGAACTCATATACACCATTTAATTTTTTATCATGATGATGATAATGAATACAATATTGAAGGCAATATTATAAAGAGACAGTACAGCTTTGTGATTAAACTTAAAAAATTCTAAATCTAGTTTTCTCATATTTGAACCAGGATGATAATAACACATTGAGTGCTTGTTGAATTAAAGGAAATAATTTGTATAACTTATTCACTATAGAGACTGGAATTTTAATAAAGTGTTTTGATTATTTGGTAGAATGCTTATACTTACATGTAAAATAAAGTAAAAGAATATTAAATCAAGACCACAACTATCTGGGTGCCTTTTCTAGAGGAAGGAAATGAAATTGCATTTCCATAATTTGTGGAAGAGAGTGTAAGAGTGAAATTGACAGAAAGCAATTAATTCATGCAGTGTTCCCCATGTAATATATACTTCATCTCCATGTCTTCATTTCTTCCTGATTCCCAGCTTTTCCTGTGATGGTGCTAACTGTGAAATCTGAAGAGAGGGGAGGAAATGTAAACTTTTTTAATAAACCCAATTTCTCATGTTTATGAGGTTATGTGATCAGGTTAATAAAAATGTAATTATTTGATTTATACATTTACTTAGTTTGAAAGGTCATCTACCAATAATATATATTCTGTTATATCAGTGAATAATGAATGTCTCAAAAAGGAAGTTGTATACTTTTACATAATTCTGAAGTTTCCAAAATTATGTTCTTGCACATTTTCTTATGACAAAGGACAATACTTAAATGTACTTTATACGTGTGTGTGTGTGTACTTGTATACACACATGCACACATACAGAAACACACAGATATATGTTAAAGTTTTCTATTTGCCTACACATGTCTTAATCTTTATTATATCTACAGTATTAATTGGAACAGTTCCATGTGTACAGTAGGTTATATAGTGAATGCTTTTGAAAGCATGAATTAAAAACTTATTTGTATATTTCTCCATGACATTTATGTAGACACCACCAGAACCACTTTGCCTATTTCTGTGATGACTATGAATAGAGTAAAAATTAGAATGTTAGACTCTCTTAGAGATTATATCTGATATTTCCCTATACCTTGAGAACTTTGAAGTTCATTTCTAAATTCAGTGATACATTTTTATAACTTTGAGAAAACCTACCAAATTTATGTTCTCTTTCCTTTATTATTATTTGGTTAATGAAATGCATACTAGAAATGAGAAAATACACATGCCAATTAATATTTTCCATCAGAAATTTAAGACATTTCTCACAAAAGTCTGGGCAATTTGTATTTAAAATTAGGAACTCTTTAAATTATATTCAGCCAAACTTGATTGTTTGACCTCCTACATACATCTTTTTTTCTGATGTGCCACTGTACACATTTCTTAAATAATGTTATTTAAGAAAAAAAGTGTACATATTTTTCACACTCAGATAGCTAAGATATATAATTTTCTAAAAATATGAATTAATGCTGAATTTCAACTTTCTATTTTTTTTTTTTTTTTTTTTGAGACGGAGCCTCGAGCTATCCCCCTGGGTAGGATGCCATGGCATCACGCTCACAGCAGCCTCCAACTCCTGGGCTCAAGTGAGTTTCCTGCCTCCAAGTAGCTGGGACTACTGGCGCCCACCACAATGCCCGGCCATTTTTTGGTTGCAGCCATCATTGTTGTTTGGCGGGCCCGGGCTGGGGATCCGAACACGCCACCTTAGGTGTATGTGGCTGGCACCTTAGCTGCTTGAGCCATAGGCGCCGGGCCATCAACTTTCAAAGAATAGTACAAACTATAGATACAAAATTATGTATATTATTTCACTGAAATATATCTGAAATTGAAAACATCTACAGAATGGCGCTGCTGTATTTTTCCCATATGTTTATATAGCAAAGTCAAAATGTTTGGCGTATCATTGCATAAGATGCTTACTAACATCCTCTACTTCCTATTAAACTCAGATATTTTTGTTGCAACAAAAATATTTTTGGAGTCTAATGCTTCTAAATTTAAAAATGTACATTTTATATTAATGTACCTACATTTAAAATGCTTATTCTAATTTCGTATTTATCTTTCTCTGTATTGTAAACCATGTCATTTTAAAAAATCCTGACTCACTTAGGATTTGATGTTTATTTTCCCTTTCTTACATGGAATAGAAAAATTAATTTTTGATTTATCACTATGTCATTTGGCATTGGATCTTTATAATTGAATGTATCTAATTTTAGCTGCAACATAATATTTTTCATTTGCCCAAAATACTCCAGAGTAGAGATGGAACATACTTTTAATATGCTGGACAGAAAAGCTTTGCAGATTTGATGGCTTAATATTATTCCTTAACTTTATATCAGTGGAGTGCCCCTTTTAAAATTAATATATTTGACATAGCTACAACAAACTGTTTTACTTGACTGGTACATGCATATTTATATGGGTATATAAAATTATATTTGTATCTAGAGATTTCCAAAATTGGAAAGAGACATTAACTTAATCCACAAATCTTAGCAGAAAAATTTAAGCTATTTTTACATAGGTAAATTGAAGAAATGAAACAATTACACAAACGATTCCAGGTAAAGGAATTACTCTGTTAATGCTTCAGAAGTGACAGGAATTTGATATTTTCTCAATTTACTTTTACCAAATGTAGTAACATCTAGCTAATCCAAAATATCTTCTACTTAATGGCAAAATGTTTTTCACTGAAAACTGAAAATACAGGCAGGACTCTGGGATAATATGGGTGCAATTTTAGACCACTGAACTTAAAGGAAATATCACAATTAGTGACTCATGGGAATTTTTCATTTTCCTAGTGCATATAAAAGTTATATTCATATTATGGTACAGTATATTAACTGTGCAAAAACATCATATAAAATAAACTGTAAATTAATAAAATGCTTTATTGCTAAAGTATGATAACAATCATCTAAGCTTTCAGTGGGCTGTAATCTTTTTGCTGGTGGGGGTTCTTGCCTCAGTGTTGATGGCTGCTGACTGATCAGGGTGGTAATCTTTGAAGATTGGGGCAGCTGTGGTAATTTCTTAGAAGAAGGTAAGAGTGAAGTCTGTCACATTGATTGACTTTTCCTTTCATGAAAGTCTGTAGCGTGCCATGCTGCTTGATAGCATTTTAATCACAGTAGAACTTTTTTTCAAAATTAGTCACTCCTTGCACACCCTGCTGATGCTTTATCAGCTAAGTTTGTGTGATGTTCTAAATTCTTTGTTGTCATTTCAACAATACTCACAGCATCTTCACCAGGAGTAATTTTCATCTCAAGAAACCACTATCTTGCTTGTGTATAAGAAGTAACCTCTCATCCACTAAAGTTTTATCATGAGATGGCAGCAATTTCATCACATTGTTAGGCCACTTCTAATTCTACTTCTCTTGCTATTTCCATTACATCTGTAGTAATGGAAGTAATGGATTCCTTCACTGATACTTTGAACGTAAGTCATGCATGAGGGTTGGAATTGACTTGCTTCAAACTCCTGTTGATGTTGATATTTTAACCTCTTGTGAATCACAAATGCTCTTAATGGCTTCTAAAATGGTGAAATATGGTCAGATTTTTATTTACTTTGAGCAGATGCATCAAAGGAATCAGTCTTACCCTATATTATCATAAATGTGTTTCTTAAAAAGAATGAGAAGTCAAAATTATTCCTTTACCCACAGGTTTCAGAATGTATGTTGTATTAGTGGGGATGAAAACAACATTAATCCCTTTGCACACCTCCATTAGAACTCTTGGCTGACCGGGTGGATTGGCAATAAAAAGTATTAATTTAAAGGCTGGATGTGGTGGCTCCTGCCTGTAATCCTAGTTCTCTGGGAAGCCAAGACGGGTGGACTGCCTGAGCTCATGAGTTCGTGACCAGACTGAGCAAAAGCAACACCTCATCTCTCCTAAAAATAGAAAAACTGAGGCCTGAGTGAAACAGGATGGATGGTGCCCCAGGCAGTATGCTCCATGGAGGGGAGAAACTGCCTTCTCTGCCCTGGAGATATTGGTATAGTGGCAGCAAGCAGAAGAGCCAGGGGGTTGGAGGGTAGCCAGGCAGTGTTGCCGGAGGCTCTAGTAGCCAGAAGGGCCAGACTGATACCAGAATTTCACCTTGTCTCCTGGCTGGCTCACCAAATCTGATACTGGACTTTTAGGTTCTTGGTCTCGGTGATTTGAAGAATAAATCTGCAGACCACAGATCAGTGGTAAGACAGAATTTATTTACTCAAAAGAATGCAAAAACACTAAAGTTCCCAGTAGGAACTTGGGAGAGAAAAACTCTCTCTGTTTTCTCTCTCCATCTCTCTCTCTATCCATCTAGTGGTATATATAGGTGCATGGGTTCCTTCTATATGAGGCCACAAATGAATGGACATAGTCCCTTCTGCTGGGGTAAGGTGAATAAATGTACTAATAAATGGACACAGCCTGTTCACAGAACTGAGGTCTAGGAAACTTACATGAGATTGACCTAAGCATAGGAAATGGGGGTTCCCTATTTAGTCATAAGTGTAAAGGGAAGGAGACACCAAGATGCCAGGTGTCTCCCCAGCAGTTGTCCAGTCCCTTTGGCTACTAGAGCCTCTGGTGGGGGAAGGAGGCGCCCCTCCTTGCTTACAGTCCAGCCAGCTGGTTCCTCTGCTAGCTGCTGCTGCACCAACACTGCCACGGCAGAGAAGGCGGGTCCTCCAGCCCACCTCCACTGAGCTGACTGGGGGCCCCCTGTCCTGTATAAAGACAACTGCTGGGGAGACACCTCCAGGTTGCCAGCTCAGGGAGCTTAGTTGTGTCTCCAATCTGGCCTCTGTCTCGATCCCCTTGCGCTTGTGGCTGAACCTGAACCCCATATTTCCCAGGCCTGTCAATTTCATGTAAGTTTCCTAGGCCTTGGAAGCACTGACATTTTGCATCTAGTGGAAGGGATTGTATCCATTCATTTGTTAAGCTATATATATAAACCTAGACAAAGGACCCAGAGGGAGAGATTTGGGATTTTTCCTAAGCTAAAAGGTCTGGTGCTGTTTCTGTATCTTTTTCTGTAAAATAAATCCTGTCTTACCACTGATCTTGGTCCATAAATTCCTTCTTTGAATCCAATAGCCAGGACCTAGTGAAGAAGAAATTCCAGTAACAAGAGGACTGCTTGAGCCAAAGAGTTGAAGTTTACTGTAAGCAATGATGACAATATGGCAATCTACCCAGGCTGACAACAGCTTGAAGCTCTGTTCCAAAAAAGAAAAAAAGAAAATAAAAGAAAAGGAAAGGATAGGAAAGGAAAGGAAAGGAATATTTTGAAACAATGTTTTTCTCAAGAGTGAGTTCACTCTCAGTAAAACCATGCTATAAATGGATGTGTTACCAGCCAGGATTTGTTTTTCCTTTGCTAGATATAGGCAAAATATTTTTAGCATAATTCTTAAGGGTCCTAGAATTTTCAGAATGGTAAACTATCATGGCTTCAGCTTAAAGTCACGAACTGCATTAGTCGCTAACAAAAGAGTCTATTTGACTCAAAAGAGTCTTCTTTTTGAAGCTTTGAAGCCAGGCATCAAATTCATTTCAGTTTTCTAGATATGAAAGTCCTAGATGCCATCTTCTTCTGATATAAGATTCTTTTGTCTACATTAAAAACCTATTCTTCAGTGCACCCACCTTCAAGGCTCTTAGCAAGATCTTCTGGAAAACTGCTACGGCTCCTCCATGGGCACTTGCTGAGTCACCTCGCACCTTTTATGTTATGGAGGTATGTTGTTGTTAGGGTTTCACGTTAGGGTCTCACAGAGAAGCAGTGTCGTGGAGCATAAACCTGCATATTGATTGTATATTTAAATAAAGGGGTTCTCAGCTCTCTCAGGCATGTGACAAGTTTATTGATTTTTCTCCTGACTTACTACATAGCCAGGGCCCACTGCTCTCTCATGGAGAATGGTAAGGTTGTTTTTCTTCTTCTGGTTTAAATACTTAACTGTGCACTTGCGCACTGTACCTCATTAATATTCATTACAATCCCTCTGCACATGAACTGTACATCAATGACTTCATTAATATTTATTACAATGAATAAACATCTTGTGACTATCTCCTGAGCAGATCCTGCCTAGTAATCTATGGATTAACTGATTGTTTATCTAACAATCCTCCTAACAGATTCCTCCTAAACATAATCCTTTCTAACATAATTTTTCTAACATAATCCTTTTAATATAACTTAATGGATAACATGTTGTCAGCCATTACTTTTTTGTTCTTATTTGATGAAGCCTGAGGCATGGAGGAGGAAGGTGGATTGAATACCTGCCCTACGGCCTCACTGTTTGGAGGCAGTTACTTCAATTTTAAGCAAGGCATAATTAAGAAATTTCTAAGACATACAGAAAACTTGTTTGTAAGCGTCCACTCCCATGTGGGCCTTAGGTCATGGGGGTTTTATGCCTGCAACTGACCAGGTCGACCTTAGGTCAGGGATTTTTTTATGCCCACAACCCATCCGGACATATGGGATTCTGCCTCAGTTTCTACAAGTTTGCCTGCATAAAGTTTTTCCACTGCTCTCTCTCAAACAGCTTTTTTTGGCCAGAGGTATATAGACCTTTCGCCTATAGAGTTAACTTTTTTTTTTTAACCTTATGAACCAAGCTCTTGCAAACTTTCTTTTGCAAGTTTCTCACCTGACAACTTAGTTTTTTTTGTTTGTTTGTTTTGTTTTGTTTTTTGAGACAGAGTCACAAGTTGTCACCCTGGGTAGAGTGCTATGGCGTCACAGCTCACAGCAACCTCCAACTCCTGGGCTTAAGTGATTCTATTGCCTCAGCCTCCCAAGTAGGAGGGACTATAGGCTCCTATCACAACACCTGCCTATTTTTTGGTTATAGTTGTCATTGTTGTTTGGCAGGCCCAAGTTGTATTTGAACCTGCCAGCTCTGGTGTATGTAGCTGGTGCCTTAGCCACTTGAGCTACAGGAACTGAGTTACCTGACTAGTTTTTTAAAGAACTGAAGAGAATTAGGGCCCTGGTCTGGATTAGACTTTGCCTGAAGGGAAAGTCGTGATTGGTTTGATTTTGTATCCAGACCACTACAACATTCTTCATGTCAGCAACAAGGCTACTTCACTTTCTCATCATTTGCATCTTCACTGGAATAGGCTTTAAATGTCTTTCAAGAACTTTTCCTTTGCACGCACAACTTGGCTAGCTGTTTGGCAGGAGAGTGACATCGGAACTTTATCTTCTCTCCTGGCTAGCTCGCCAAATGTGATACTGGAGGTTCAGGTTCTTGTTCTTGGTGATTTTATGAATGAATCAAAGGACCACAGATCAGTGCTAAGACCAGATTTATTCACAGAAATAAAGAATACAAAAACTACAAAAACCAAACCTCCTGGCAGAGAGAGCTCAGGTGAGGAACAAGCTCTCTTGCTTCCTCTCCAAAGCCTGTCCTCGGGCTCTCTGCTCAGGGGTTTATATAGTCACAGGGGTTGTTTTGGCTCCAGTTTCTCCTCTGCAGGTGTCCAGCCCTTCCAGCAAGCTGATTCCTCCTGCCCCCACAGCATCAACACTGCCAAGGCTAAGGTGGCAGGTCGTGATGCCACCTGTCCTGAATCAAGAGGAAACAGCTTTAGGCCTCTCTAGGCTTTGACATGCTGCCTCACTAAGCTTAATCTTATCTAGCTTTTGATTTAAAGTGAGATACTTCCTTTGAATTGGCCTTATTTTAGTATTGCTATGCCTCAGGGAATATGTTGGCATGAGGAGAGAGGGACAGACAGGAAAGTGGCTGGTCATGTGGACAGTCAGAACATACAGTACACTTACTGATTAAATTTGTTGTTTTGCATGGTTCGTAGATCCCTGAAACAGGTACAATAGTAATGCCACAGGTCACTGATCACAGATCATCAAAAACGATATAATCCACATAACAATAAAACATTTTATTTGTTTATTCACTTAATATTTTACTTAATATTTTGTTAAAGTTTGGCCAGGGCTAGGTTTGAACCCGCCACTCAGTATATGGGGCTAGAGCTCTACTCATTAAGCCACAGGCACTGCCCCAGTACAACATTTTAAAATATTACAAGACTTGCCAAAATGTGATATAGAGACACAAAGTGGGCACATGTTGTTTAAAAATGGTGCTTATAGTTTTGCTTCAAGCAAGGTTGCCACAAACCCTCAGTCTGTAAAATAAGTAATATGTGAGAAGCCCAATAATTGAAGTGCAATAAAATCGAAGTATGCCTGTATGCATCAGCAAGCAAAATTGTTTCATAATTTAGAATATGTTTGCTAAATACACGCCATATATTTAATGTAGCTAGGTGAAGTTATCAAAATTATGAAGTATGAGTTTATCAGTAGTAGCATACAATAATGAATGTTAGCATTCATAATTGAAAAACATACTTGCATTTTAATAGTGTAGTCTTATTTTTGCAAAGATTTTTCAGACTTTTTTTTTTTTAAATCAAGAAATGCAGCCATTTCTCACAATTCCTCTTTGTGTTCCCCTTAAGGCCCAGTCTAGTTTCTACTAATGTCATATCCTGACTATCCTATTTTTAGACTTCACTCATATCAACTTTGAGTTCCTTTATTATTATCGTTTTTGTAATAAACATATATGTATTGTAATCTTCATATTAAAATTAAATTGAATAAACTTTTAAGGCATCAGGAGCATTGTAGGACCCTCAGGACTCAAATGTGAGTCAGTCCTGTTTTGAGCACAGTGCACAGGTGAGCTGAGAGAAGAATGGGACTTCTTCCCTCTCTACACACTGATGACAGCATCCTCAGTTTTAACATGTATCGTGCTGCTTATTTTAACATAAACTAAACCAAACCCCACAAAGTTCCCCACAAAAGAGTGAGTATAAGGGTCCTTGTTTGTAAATTGTAGATTAAAGGTAATGATCACGTATAAGAGCAAACACGAAACAATGATAAGGCCGACTTACCAACTGTGAGTTGATAATTGGTCTTTCGACAAGGTGAAAGCAATTGTGATCTGACACTCAAAGAATTAAGATGCTTACTTCATATATAAATGGATATGCATTATTGCTATTCTTTTAGATTAATATGAGGGTGCATATAGTTAACATTATTTGCATTTGCAAGGTAAAGTCCAATTTTCAGTAATAAACACATCTTAAGTGTGTTATTTGTTCTCAAACAAATTGAGAAATTTGTTTATGGCATCAAACTTCACAAATTGCAAGTCACTTAAATGTATTTTAAAATGCTAACCTTATCTCCGTTTTTGAAAATCAGCATTTGTGTTTGTTTTATACTTTTACATGTACACTACATATACTTTATAATAAACATATACATAGGTGTTGATGTGCTCATAGGTAGTTTAAGCAATTAATACTAATTCTTTCATGTTATACCAATTTAAAAAAAAATGTGCAAAGACATTTAGAAACTCCTTCACTGACCTGTATGCTTTTGAACAAATACTTAGAGACCTTTAAAACAAACAGCAAATGAAATTTCACAAGGAAGGCTGAGACACTGCCTTGAATTAGATGATGCATTTCACAGTTATGCAGTAGTGCACAGATATGAAAATGAGAGAAACAAAAACATTTCATACACTTTACTTACACTTATTGAGCATACAGTGTAAAGGATGAAGACGATTCTGTCATGAATAAAAAAAGGAGATTGTCTAGGCAAAAGGAAAATGATTAGGAATTGGCGAAATGTGTATTATTAATTGTGGGGTCATTGAGAATTTGTCCTGCTTCCGCTTAATTTAACTCTCAGTCGCTTCCTACCCAAGTGGGTTAACAAGTTACTGAACCTAATTCATCCCATCTGTAATTTTACAGTGATAGTAGCATGCAATTCAGAGGTTCATTAAGATGATTTTGAATGAAGGTATTCAAATCACCTATCAAAATACCTGTCACTTTCTAGTCACTGACTAAAGTATTAGCATGAACTCTCTGATCCTTGGTAGGATCTTTTTTGCTTTTGCTCAGTATTGGATTTATAGTGCCTGCATCTTCCTTTAACATGACAGTGATTGCTAAGAGAATAGCTCAAGTGAAGCATCAAGAATGTGCGATGCTTAACTGGAGACAGGGCAGGAGAGGCCATCTAAAGAGGGAATGGTCGTAAGGGGTGATTAAGTTGTTTCTTAAGAATAATCAACTAGTGGCATCAAAAAACTGTCAGAAAAATGGTATTTATATGTATATACACTCGCACACCTGCATGTTTTTGGTTACATGAATAGCTTTGGTAATGCTTGAGTTGGGGCTGTAAATGTGCCCATCATCCAAATAGTGTTCATCATACCCATTAGATAGATTTTTGTTCCTTCTCCTCCTACCCCCTTGCTTGATCTCCACTGTGTTTTACTTCCCTCAAGCCCATGTGTGCTCCTCAGTTAGTTCCAATTAAATAGTACATGCTTTTCCATTTGTTAGGTATTTCATTTAGAATAATGGCCTTCAGTTCTATCCAGATTGTCACAAAAGGCATTGATTCATCTTTTTTATGGCTGAATGGTACTCCATTGTATATATACACCAAACTTATTAATCCACTCATGAATTAATAGGCACTTGGGTTGATTCTATGTCTTTGCAATTGGGAATTGTGCTGGAATAAACATTCTTGTGTATTTTTAGTAAAATGACCTATTTTCCTTTGGGTATATACCCAGTAGTGGGATTGCTTGATCAAATGGTAGGTTTACTTTTAGTTTAGCCATGTGGCTCCAAGGGCCTCACCTGGCCTGTGATGCTACCCCTGAGATTACAGAATTGTTTCTGGACCCCCAAACCCCACCACTCAGTCTCCATGACAGAGTGTCTACCACTGCTCCTGGGCTGATGGAACCTCCCTGAGGTCTGAAACATTACCTGGTAGCTCAAAGTCCTTAACAGCCATTACTCCTAGACCTGATTCATACAAATACACAGCCCAGTAATCCACAGCCACTGCCTAGACTCACCCAATTGCTACTGTGACTGGCTGAGCAGAGAAATCCTCCACAACAGCCACTATGGACAGGGTGCCTTCAGCCCCAAACTTGAACTTCTAGCCATGAAGTAGGGAATGTTCCTCAAATCTCCATGAAGATCATCGAGCACTGGTTCAAATTGGTGCAGTCATAGGGAACTGGGTTACAATAGAACAACAGCTCTACACAGGCTCTCAGTACACCTGCCTCTCCCCTGACAGGTCGACATTCCAGAATAGATCACTAAAGCTCATCTGAGACTCTCCCCTCCTCCTAACTAAGCAGGAGGGTTCCAAGCCAAGGAGAATAGGACATATACATACTACCTAATCTACATTCATTCCTATAGAATCTTAGTTGAGTAAATGTGAGGGAAATGTAAAATTTTTAACTTTCAGGAAAATATTAACATATTATATAACACTGAGTTAGAACTATCAGGTTGAAAACTTGCCTTGGAATGATGGCAATCTAGAGGAAAGAAAACTAAGATGAGTGGGAAGAGAAAGAGAGCCAGTGAGCACAGCAATCTTCTGACACCTTAGTATCCTATGAGCACAGCATCACTATACATAAAATAATACGTAGGCTTTTTCATCCAAGTTAGTGTAACTGTGGATTCTGACCATTTATACTGGAAATAGTTTCAATGAGATGGAAGTCTCAACACAGACCAGCTGTTTTCTAGGTCATAAAGAAAACATAATGAAAGGATCAGAAGTTAAATCTAAACCTATGTTCCATTTTTTGTTAGTGGCTTTTTCTATATAATCTATATAATCTTGCCTTCTGGCTCCAACTTAGTTTTTTTTTTTTTTTTTTATAAAATTGCTGTAGCCTGAGTGACACTCTAAGTATTTCTGGAAAAATTGGAATAATAAATATATGTAACAATGAAAGGAGTTGTGAAATATCAATTATCAATAATAAGATTTTTTAAACTAACATATAACCAAGGGCCCTTTAATTCATCAGTGCATTAACACAATGTGGTGTATGCATATCATGGACACAGACCTTCAGCCATGAAGAAGGATGATTAATGCTTTTTGCAATGATATGGATAAGAACAGGAAACCATTTTCCTTAGTGAAGAATCTAAAGAATGAAAAAACAAGCACCACAAGTATTCACTATTCAATTGGAACTAACCAATGAGCACACATGTGCATAGAGGAAAGTAAAACTAAACAGAAATCCACCAGGGGGGTAGGGAGGAGGAGAAGACTGAAAAACCTACTTTACACTTACAGTGAACATTACCTGGGTGATGCAAACACTTACAACCATGACTCAAGCATTATTAAAGTGATCCATATAACTTAAAACAAATAAATAAATAAATTAGAAATAACAGAAAATTATTCTGTATAACACATGCTATTTTGAAACAGTTCCCACTATTGATTCATATATGCTCAGAAAATTATTTTACTATTAGCTATTTCACACACAATACAAATAATAAATGTTCATTTGACTAAATTGTATATTTGCCACATAATCGCAATGCATTTTGATACATTACCATTTATATAATGCTCTCTGATGAATTGATTTCACAGCAATTAATCCTTAAACTGCTAATTGACAATTGATAAGCATGTTAATTGATATGAATAGCATGGTAACTTATATGTTAAATGTCAAATGTTTTTCTTATAATTAAAATTTATTAATAATAAATTAATTACACATATAAATTCTGCCACCTTATGTTAATTATATTAGATTCTCACCTCAGAAACATATTTCCATGGAATATTTTAAATAATGACTGAATAATAAAATGATTATGCTGTTTTTTGTTTATTTATGAGTATTTAGGTCTACCTATACAACAGAAAAGTTGAACACTATTTCCTCTTATTAGAAGATTACAGTCTTGAAAAAATTTTCTATTTCTTACACTTCCTGTGATGTAAGTATTTTTTTTTATTAAAAGCAAGGGAAATATACAAAAAGAGTAGCACTGTAGAGAACAAACACAGAGCTCTCATCCACTCATCCAGCAGCTATTTCCTTTTTATGAATACAGAGGAAGAGTATATAATTAATAAACTATAAAAATGAGAAGAATAAGTTGTACCTGTGGCTCAGTGGGTTGGGCACCAGCCCCAAATACCAAGGTTGGTGGATTTAAAGCTGGCCTGGCCAAACTGCAACAAAAAATAGCTGGATATTGTGGAGGGTGCCTATGGTCCCAGCTACTCAGGAGGCCAAGGCAAGAGAATCACCTAAGCCCAAGAGCTGGAAGTTGCTGTGAGCTGTGATGTCTTGGCACTCTAGGCAGGGTGACAAAGTGAGACCATCTCACCAAAAAAAAAAAAAAAGAGAGAGAGAGAGAGAGAAAGAAAAGAACAAAAAAAATGAGATATTAAAATTCTAAAGTAAAGAAATAAGATGAAAAAGATCATGAAAAAATTTTTTTGTGGTAGATTGACCTTATTATTCACTTGGGTAAGCTATTTTTTAAAATGAGATATATATTTTGAATGTCAAAGACAGCCTTTTGAAATGTATACTACTAGTAAATTGTAATTTATATTCTACTTTATATTTGTGTCATCTCAAAACTCTTTCAAATTTTATGTCCCATACTACTAAAGTCAGTAAAAGCTCTTTTTCAAATTTTCTACTTAAACATATTATAATAAAAAGATGTACATGATACTTACACTGTGTGTCTACAAGTAATCTGAAAATTTAATAATTCTCATATAATCTCATTTGGAAAAAAAAAGAGTTCCTGAAGAGTAATAACAAATGTTATTATCATATTGAGAAATGTAAGCAGTGTAATATGTTATAATAATGAGTCAAAATTGAATTACATTTGAGAAAAGCCAATAAATTTGGTGGGAAGAAAACATTGAGTTTTTAATATGTGATACTTTAAGGAAAAGTCAGTACAAATTTTAGAATACTGATATGAAGTGGTTCAATTATGGCTCTGGAACTTAGGTTCACATGGAAGCTCAAAATGTGACTTTTTCTAGAATAAGTCTTTACAATTTATAGACATCTAGGTGATGAGATCACCCTTGAATGATATGGGTCTTAATCCAATGACAAGTCCTTACAAAATTAGAGAACAAAAACAGACATAGAGAGAAAGGACGGCCATATGAGACGGAGACAGTTTGCAGTCATTCAGCCCTGAATTAGGCAACGTGAGAGATTGCCTTCAGCTACCAGAAGTTGGAGAGATGCATGAAGTGCTTCTCTCTCTCTCAATTTCCAGAATATACCAACCCTGGCAGAACTTGATTTTATATTTCAGGTCTCTAGACGGTAAGAGAGTTTATACTGTTTCATAGTACCCAGTTCGTGTTAATTTTTAATAATAGGCCTGGAAACCAACTATAGAACTTATCATTTAATGAGGAGAGTGCAGTATATAAGAAGAAAATATGCAGAGTGTTAGAAAGTGTGTAGGAAGTAAACCAATAAGAGTTGTAGGAAAGCATTCAAGATTACAAGAGTTAAAATAAAAAATGTTTTTAAAAATTAGCTGAAAGAACATTAAGGCAAAGAAATAATAGGTTTTCAAGTTCATAGTAAAATTGTCGATAACGGAGGCATTTTTAATGCTAAATTTAAGAATCAGAATTTGAGAAGTATACCATAAAGCAGGTAAAGTAATTACATATGTTGAGGAAAGGACAAAATACTGGAATTGAGAGAAATAATATGCCTAGAGAGAGTGACATCTTGGAAAATGATAGAATAGAGAGTTCTAGAAAGCAATCCTTTAGTCAGAACATCCCCTGAGATGGCAAAAACTGTCAAAATTATATACAGTAGAGTCTCTGTAAGTTGACCACCTAAGGGACTGTAACAAACTGGTCAACCCACAGAGGTGGTCAACATAAGGAATTAAGCCTACTGTACTGATACTTACACATGGTGCATGTCTGATCTATGAAAATTCTTCTTAAGAAGGTAGTCAGTGTTGAGAGGTGGTCATCAATGGAGGTTCTAGTATATTTTAGAACATAGGAGTCTAGTCAAGCACTTGCAGCAAATCAATTGAGTGTTTCATGAAGAAAGAAACTAGTAGATGTTGGTGAATTTGGGCATTATGCAGAGCCGCTGCCATCCTCCATCCTCAGCTCTGATAGCTGGCAGTAGCCTGGGGCAGAATATTGATGACAAGTTGGGCAATAAGGACCATGTCTCACAAAAATCAGTGGTTTACTTAGAGATTGGCATGGAGGCTGGTTGCTCTTTCAGTTCTCTCACATTGAATTAGCTTACCAATTTGTAAAAGCTAAATAAAGACATGCCTTTATTTTTTCTTTATTTTATCCAAACATTTAAGAAACTCTCATGTGACTTACCGATCATGAAAATACTAGAACAGAGATTTTAGTAACCACATGTAACAAAAAGTAAAGTCTTTACAAAATAGTTTTTTCAAGTTACTAAATAAACAGACAACTACAGCTCTTATTAAACATCAATAGCAATTTCTGGAGAGGAAGAAAATCTGATTTCTTTTTTTGGGGGGGCGAAGCTGGGTTTGAAAATCAAATTTCTAAAGTTAAAACTTTATAATACTTAAATGTTCAGTTCTCAAAAACAAATTATCAAGGATACAAAGAAATGGGGGAAAATATGGCCCTTTGACAGAGTAAATTAGGAAGCAACCATCTCTAAGGAAGCCTAGATTTTAAAAACTTTAATTTTCTTAAATAGCTCAAAGAACTAAAGTAAACCATGAACAATGAGCAAAATAATAACTCTGAATATACTAAGTACCTAAGTTAACTCCCCATGATACTTAGCAGTCTCCCCAGCCAACAGCAACCTCTTAATGTATCAGTAAACAAGCCCTTTTGGGCCCTGATAAAGAAAAAGTTCACATCATGGATGCAGTCAGCTGGTAATGATTCAACACCTAAAGGAAGAATCCAGAAAGCCTCCATTGCCCATTCCCTAAGATATGGAATGGTCTCTAGAAGGAAGTGGTCATGAAATAGTTTAAAAAATGTGCATCAGCAACGCTATGCATAGAAATGAGGATGATGAAATTTACTGGGATGAGAAAAGTGACTCTTCAGGAGATGGTAGCAATGTAGAAATTGAAGATGATATTTTTGATATAGATAGTAATGAGGATTTCTTGGCCATCTATGATGTGTAAGTATTGTAATTTTGTCACTGGTACATAACACTTGTTGTACCTTGTATATGTTCATATGATTTGTAATTATCTGTTACATAAAATTTCTTGTACTATATGAAGTGAAAAAAATAAATGCTCAAATTCCCTTATAATATAAAACAAGTGCCTAAAGATAAAGGAGTCAAAATTTGAATTAAAAAATTAAAAATATGTTTTCCTGAAAATTTGAGCCAAAAATGTGGGTGTACATTATACACAGGAACACACATGGCAAAATACAGTATATACTGCTTCCAAGAGATTAATTTTAGACCTAAAAACACAAATAAATTGGGAGTGAAAGAATAAAGGATATTTTATACAAATAGGCAATACCCCAAAGGGAACAGGGATAGCTATACTAATATGAGAGAAAGTAGACTGTGATTCAAAACTGCTACATAGGCAAAGAAGAACACTATAAATGCATTAAAAGTCGCTTTACCAAGAAAATATAACAGTTGCATAACCCATATGTATCTATTTAGGCCAAATATATTTACCGAAGAAGAAAGCCACAAAATGTATGAATCAAACACTGAATCAAAAGGGAAAATATATATTCTACAGTAGTAGAGACTTTAATACTCACTTTTAATAATGGATAGAACATCTAGAAAGAAGATTGCTAAGGAAATAGGACTTTGAGTAATGCTCTAAGCCCAACAAACACTTACAAATCACTATCCAGTATCAGCAAAATATAAATTCTTCTGAAGAGCATATGAAACATTCTCCAGAACAGAACACATATTAAGTCCCAATGCAATACTAAAAAAATAAGAAACAAATCTAAATAAGGTAAAACACCTTTTCTGACAACCAAGGAATAAGCCTAGAAATAGCAGAAAGAAAATTGGAAAATGTATGTGGAATTTTAACACATTCCTTAAACAATAAATCAAAAAAGTAGCTACTAGCAAAATTAGAAAACTCATTGAGATGAATGCAAGATAATCCACAATAGGTTATAGGATGTCTCAGAAGCCACAACCAAGTGACACTTATGGCTGTAAATGTTGACATTATATAAAAAGAAGGATCTCAAATTAATACCCAACTTTACAAATTGAGGAACTATAAAAGGAAGAAGAAGCTGAACACAAATCCGGGAGAAGAAAGGAAACTGTATCTCAATAGAGATAAATGAATTAGAGAACAGAAAAATATGAAGCAACTAAAGGAAGTAAAGAATTGATTCTTTGAATAGATCGACAGAATTGTCAAAGCTCAAAGAGTAAGTGAAAAGCAAGTAGCTAAAATTAGAAATGCACATGGGAACAAAACTATTGACTCTAGAGAAATGACAGAGACTAAAAATGAATGAATTTGTATGCTAACAGGTAGATAATTCATAAGAAATGGGAAATTTTTTAACATATGAAAATTAACAAAATAATGTCAAGAAATAGAGCATCAATTATTGTTACATTTTTGTTATATTCCCATACTAAGAAATTGAATCATTGACCAAAAACATCTAAACAAAAAATTGTCTAGTACCAGTTGACTTCACTGGTGAATTCTGTCAAATATTTAGCAGGAAATAAACCAATTCTAGTTAAAACATTTCAAAAAAATAGAAGAGGAGATAGAACATTTCCTGACATATTTTATAAGGCTAGCATTTCCTTGATGTCAATGCCAGAGAAGCATTCCTCAAGACAAGAAAACATAAAGGCCAATATTTCTTATGAATACGATGTCAATATTGACAATAAAATGCTAATGAACATTAAAAGGATTACGTATCTAATAGAGTGGCATATATTCCTGGACTGCAATGGCAATAAAAAGAAAACAATCAATGTAATGGATCACATTAATAGAACAAAGGAAAAAAATGACACAGGATTATCCCAATAGATACAAATGCCTTTGTCAAAAGGCACTTGACAAGGTTCAAAATTCTTCCACAATGAAAACACTCACCACACCAGGAATAGAGGGAACTTCCTTAATGTATAAATTTCCTTATAAAAAACCCACAGCTAGTGTCACAGTCAGTAGCAAAATGCAAAGATCAAGCAAAGTCCAGAGTACAGAGGCTTTCACGCTGCTTTCCAGCATTGTCCTAGAAGTTCTAGCCAGGAAAGTGAGGGAGCAAAATAAATAAATAAATAAATAAAACCCATTTCAGTTGGGAATGAATAAATATAATAATCTTTAATATAAATAACATAATTGTATATAGACAAAAACCCCACAGGATCCATAAGAAAGCTGTATCTGGTTAAATAACTGGGAAAGAGTTGTTGAGTTTTTTGTAAATCTACGATTATTACAACCTCACATGACTGTTATATTTTACTACAAGAAGTAAATAACTTGTACAATCCACTGGAATTTTTTAAAAAAGGAATTTTTGAGATTCTTGTGTTTAACAATTATTTGGCATATAATTTTAATTTGGCAATAGGACATTCTGCATTCTTTCTAGAGAAATACTTCACACATTTAATTGGGATCAGGATTTAAAACACATAAAGCTCTTCCCAATTAAAACCACTAAACAAAAGTTAATACTTTGCAATATAACAAATTATTGAGTTTTTCTATGACAATCTAGATTTTTGACAAGTTTCAACTCTTAAAGTATAGAAAATTTTAGAGAAATACACCATATTCTTAAAAAGTGCAGCTCTTCATTCATTCTTCACGAGGTTTTTCTTTCAAGTTCTTATCTTAAACATTCCTATTGTTACTAAATTTTAAGCCTTTTTAAGTTTGTGAAGGCAAAAAGTGGAAACCAAATAAACACAAATAAACACATGTATATGTAGAAAAAATAAATTAATAATTAAAAAGTGTAGCTCTACATTCCACGAACATAAAACATATTCATAAATGCAAACTAATCTATGAAACAAACCTTGTTTTTCTATGTAGAGAAGAATAAGCCCATTGTATATTTTCCTACTTAAGCTATTCATTGCCTTTATATGATGTGCACTAAATATTGGCTTTTTAGAATGAAATTTAAAATACAAATAATGTTGACATAGATATTATTTGGATGTTTTATTCTAAATAAACAAATATAGCCTGAATTCAAGGGACATATCACAACTATACCCATACCATAATAAGTACAGAATGTATTAAGAAAAGGTCAGCAGCAATAAACAATTTCTACCTTTTTATATATGCGTAATGTCATAGACATCACTTACTGACTACATTACTGTCTATATAATTCCCTAATTCAATTTAACAGTCATTTATTTGCATTTAAAATACACTATTACTTCTTCTCTTGGCAACATGTTAAATTAAATATTCAGTAAACTATGTCCATTAAATACGCTTAGGAATGTTGAATATACAAAAATATTTTTACATTTTCACTGAGTTCATAATTTAAAAAAATAAAGAAATGAAGAGAAAGTTAAAAATATTTCCAAAAAAAAATACCCACTTAAGTGAAAGATTACCTTATGAATTTTTAGTGATACAAGTAATTTGGAGCTTTGGATATTAATGTTTTATTGAAAGTAAAATGTTTACCCCTGACAAATTTTCATTAGGTGAAGTGTTGGATGCATATTAAATAGCACAATAGCTAGGAACAATGCTAGACTACAATCTAAGTGAAAACATAGCAAGGAAAAAAAAAATCTATGGCAAAGGATGTCTACAAACCAGCTTTTACATCTGAGTCTTTAGAACTGTGAGGGTTATAATAAGAAAATTTCACTTTAAGATTTTGCAAATTTAAGCCTATCTTGACATAAGTTTCATGACTGACTGCTCATGATGTATATGATCTAGGAAATACAAGACCATGGAAACAATTTAAAAATACTGGTTTTGTTGGTTTTGTCACAAGTACAGGGAAGACATAAATACAAATTTCTATGGAAGAATAGTCCCATAAGTCATATCCTTCAAAGTTCTCATAAGTTAAGAATGAGCTTTCCACATAAAAACAAAGTAATCCACATAAGTAATTGTCATAGAACAGCAAGCAACAAGCTAGTAAATCAAGGTATACAAATGCTAGAAGTTTCAGATAGTCTATGGAACAGATATGGCCCAAATATACATGAATATAAAAAATGTAATTGAAAACAAAACCATAAATGCATAGGAATATCAAAACATAGATTTATATTTTATTTGTAAAAATTATCAAATTGAATTTTTAAGTCAAAAATAGCATGACCAATAATAGCAAAAAGTAAGTCAACAGATTATAGTTGAAAATAAACTTATTTATTAAGAAATTTCTCAATTAATTATTCAGAATATGGACAGGTGAGATTCATAAAAAGGAAGGTCATGGGAGATAAAGAGAATAGTATATTAAAAGTATAATAAGATCTAATATACCTTTAAGGGAAGTTTCAGGAAGAGACCAAAAAGAAAAATAAACTACCACAATCAATTGGGAATCATCCCAGGGGTACAAGGAGAGTTCAGTATAAAAAATCAGTAAACGTGATTGGCCACATAAACAGAATTAAAAACAAAAACCATATGTTCATCCCAATATATGCAGAAAAAGCATTTGATTAAACCCAGCACCACTTCCTGATAAACACCCTCAATCAACTAGGCATGGAAACATATCTCAGAATAAGAGAAGCCATATGTGACAAAACCATGGCCCACACCTTACCAAATGGTGAAAACCAGAAAGCAGTCTGAAGAGTCATCAAAAAAATAAAAGCGGACTTACCATTCAATTCAGCAATCTCACTGCTGGGTTTTACCCAAAGGAAGAGAAGTAAGTTTACCAAAAAGACCTCTGCACTAGAATGTTTATCACAGCACATTACACAAGAGCAAAGATATAGAATCTACCTAATGCCCATCAACTGATAAGTGAATAAATAAAATTAGGGCATATATGCATGTACATATATTAGTACACGTGCACAATAGAGTACTATTCATCTATAAAAGGAAATGAAATGCTTTATTTTAGTAATCTGAGGGAAATGGATACCATTTTCCTAAGTGAAATATTTCAAGAATGAAAAAAGAATGCCACATGTTCTTACTTATGTGTGGGAGGTAAACAGAAAATACATGTTCATAAAGAGCCATAACGGACATTGGCAACTAAAAAAGAAGGAAGGTGGGAGGAAGAGGAGGGACAAAAGTCTATCTATCAAATACAATGTACATATGCTATTCTGGTAGTGGGTACCGTGAAATCTCTGACTTCAACGTGACACAATTTATTCATGTGACCAAAAGCACTTTTATCTCCTAATTTCTAAAATAAAAAAACTGGTTTGTTCATTAAAGAACACAAATTAAATCTGGGTCTAAGGAAGGATTATAGAAATGTCTACTACATATATGCTATATATATAAATAAATACTATCAATATTTTTAAAATATTGAAAAAAATACAAGAGAAAATAAAAACCTGTGTGTTTTCAAGAGACACAAATTTTCTACCAAAACAAGACAAAGGACCATCTCACTCAGAATCATGAATGAAGAACTTCTAAAGAGAAATTTTGCACATTGAAGTTGTCATTGTTTAAATTTATTTTTTTATTGTTGGGAATTCATTGAGCGTACAAAGAACCAGATCACACTGATTGCATTTATTTAATTTTATTTATTTGATTTTTTGAGACAGAGTCTCATTTGGGACAGTGTCATGGCATTGTAGCTCACAGTAACCTCAAACGCTTGGGCTCAAAAGATTCTCTTGCCTCAGCCTCTCAAGTGGTTGGGACTACAGGCACCTGCCACAACATCTGGCTATTTTTAAAGGAGGGGGTCTCAGTCTGCCTCAGGATGGTCTGGAACCTGTGAGCTCAGGCAATCCACCTGCCTCAGCCTCCCGGACTGCTGGGATTACAGGCTTGAGCTACCATACCCAGCCCATCTGTTTGCATTTCTTGTTTGAATTTTTTAAAAAGAAAAGGGTACATTGATCAAGTTGAATTATACTGAATGCTTTGGAAATTTACTATAGTAAATGTTTTCCATCTATTAAAATAATCTTGTTGATGTTAACAGTTTTATAGCATAAAAGATGTTAGCATTTAGAATAAGTGTCCCAAGTTCTTAAGTGATATATCTTGGATATAGAGTCCAAGATCAATGCACTATGAAGCTAACAATTTATGGCACCTTTTTCTTCACATTTAATTATTAATTAAAAACTATATTAAAATTAGTGAGACTGTTTTCTTTCACTTCATTGACAAAAACTGAAAATTATATTAAATATAAGTGACAATTGTCACAAATAATATCACCCAAATGAGATTTTAAGACCCATTGCTAAAAATATTGAAGAACAAAAGACCAGAAAGCTTAGTAGCAAATGTAACCTAATAATATCTAAAATCATTTGGTTTAAAACGCATAGAGAATAGTTTTAAGAAACCACTCCAGTGATGTTATACCCATCTTCTACATATTCTCAGTGGCCAAAAGTATTTTTAGATTAAGAAGATGAAAGGAAAAAAAAAAGTGTGTGTGTATGTATATATATATATATACATATATATATATATATATATATATATATATACATACAGTTCAAGACTTAATTCCAAATGTGCTTGCATTTGTTTATGAAAAATTTTAAAAAATCACAAATTTTTATTCCTGAAACTTAAGCTGTCTGTGTCCGTAAAAGATGAAGAATAGACGTATATCAGATAATGAAGACTAAAGCTCAGATGCTAGTAGAAATTGAACATATACAGAATTTAATTTATATTACTGTGGACCAAATTTTAAACGTATTTTTCAAAATAAATTTTAAGAGGCTCTCCTGTGAGAATGCTTTCTACCATCAAGAGGATGGCTGTCAATTCTCCTTATTCCTAAACAAGCATTTCATTTCCCCATTGAGAAATTAAGTCTTCCTATTTTTTGAATAAGGGCTGGAGTAGGGGCTTGTTTGACAAACTGAATGTAGTAAGTAAGATGTTCTGGGTATAGATGATGAGAATTTTGTAGTTTCTACCTGGGCATTCTTTTATATCCGTAAGGGGCTTTGTAAGAGGCCTCAGTCCCCAGGAAAGAATATATGAAGAGACACTGACACCACACCGAAGGAAGAAGGTCCAATCGTGCCTACTATCCTTTATTTCTATCAAGAAGTGGGAAGTAATTTGTCTCTGACCCTCACACCAGACCAGGCATCAGCTGAACAGCACTGAGTAACTCAGCTTTTGCTATGTGGTATAGAATTGTCCCACTGAGCTCTGCTCCATTTTCTAATCTAGAAAATTACAAAATCTATTAATGTGATGGATATTTTAATTCAAAACTTTGTGCAGTTTTTTTTTTTAGGCAGCAATTGATAATGAAAATATTAGCAAAGCAAAAGCTCATGTGATTGCTTTCACAATCTACGTTCAAACTACAAAATTAATTGAACAATTAAATGAACTGTCTCTTCAGTGAGACTTGCTACTCAGGCTGATGTGTGCAAAGAGCTGATTCACAATATCCAAATGATGCCTTGGTTGTATTGTTTATTTTTAGTTTTAATTATAGTCTAATATAAAACAGTTTCTAGCTATAAATAATGAAAGCATTAATATATCATAATTATTTTATTTTCTTATTTATTTAATTATGAAGCAAAAAATACTTTTGGCCACTGAGAAAATGTAGAAATGTCTCCTGTAGCCAGGTTTTGTTTTTGAGATTTCTTATTTTTGAGATTGTTTGTTTTTGCATAAAGGCAGAAATAATTCATGATATAAAGCAAGCAGAAGTGCTAGCGATGATCAGAAGCACAAATAAGACAACAGGATGGGTGAGTAACTGAATGCAGGTACTGAAGCTGTGAATTTAAAGTAATTTCCACAATGAGCTTCTTTCCTGGGTAACTGATTCAATGGTGTTTATACTAACCAAGATAGATAATATGAAATGAGAAAAAAACTCTTGGGAGAATCATATTGAGTTAATTTTGGAGATATTTTATACTTATCCCATACATACTTTAAAAAGTGTTTGTGTTATCTCAGGTAAGGGTTATATAATATATGGCTTGGTGGAAACATTCTTTAAGGGAACTCATGGAGAAGGAGTAAAGGACATGTTAAAAAATATCATTTAAAGGTTGAATGAAAGAAGAGACATGAAACACAGAAAAGTAAAAGAGGGTGAAAGGAGGGTGAGGTAGGAAATAATGTTATCATAGAAACAAGAAGAACGAAACATTTTAAGTCAGAGAAAATGGTCAACAGTGTCGAGTACTAAACAGAGATCAAGTAAAGTGGAAATTAGTAGTGTAGCTTGATATGACCTCTTGAAAATAACCAATACCAATAAAAAAAGTTAGGTTGCTTTTTAGTTTCATTATTCTCAGAAGCAAAGAATGTGAAATGCTGAAAGTAACCAACTTTAATCTGTCAGTACACTTGTTTTATTTTATTCTTTCTTATCTATCCAGAAGCAGATGGTATTTAATAATTTACTCATACATTTAATTATTTTAAAATTGACATTTACTCATTTTTTCAAAATGCAAGACCACTTAATGTATGAGAACATCCTTAGGCGCAGATATTTTCCAACGTTATAGATGTATTATGTCACGTGTTAAGTTATAACTGCTACTTATATGTTATATATTTAATGTAAAAAAGTATTATATTCAGGTATTACTTTTGAAACTTACATAAAATAATATAAGGCTAGAATAATTGTCTGTAATGATTTATTCGAATTCAAAATTAGTATTATATATATATTGTTAAAATAAAATTATTTAAGATATAGATAATGAGCAACTGCATTTTATTTTTTTTAGCAACTGCATTTTTTTTTAGCAACGGTGACATATCAAAAAAGCAGGACATAGCTTTGATATTAGCATTTAAAATCTAACTGGAGGGGACATTTCACTTTTTAATGGAAAAATTGGTTTATCCATGGCTATAAGGACTTCTGAATACAAACACAGACAGAATTTATGCTTCCCTCTATGTAGATATAGTTATGTTTTTATCTGACTTTATATAATTCTACCCCTTCTAAAAATTACCTTAAGTAATATCTTTAGTGTTATTTATTTCCATTGATACAAATGAATTATATTTTACTTTAACCATAAAATGGAATTAAGCTAAGTTAACTTAAATAATGCAGTTATAGATACAGCATAGATATTATGCATAATAATTTTGGTGCTCTATAATCAAAAAATAAAATGTACCTATAAACAGTTATTTATTGAGAAAAATGCTATTTTACATTTGGTGTATAGTATAAGGTTTATGCCTGTATGGAACACATTAAGAAACCTCACACTAACCATGATTAAAATTAAAACTAAACTGTATAATAAAGAATGTAGTTAGAAATGATCCTTTTGTAATATTACTTGGACCATCTCACTATTCAAACTGTTGCATATATGTCTTTTAACAATATAAATCACATTCAACATGCATGGAAATAAACATCTTAAATTTTATGAGTCTGAAATAATTTAGCGAGCAATATATTTCATTTTTAGTTTTATTCATATTTCATAAGTGCTACTCTTACATGAAAATCGTACTAGTTGTACCTGGAATTTATTAAAATAAAGAATGGTTCAGGGTAGCTGACATTTTGGTTTGGGATTCAATTTCACCCCTTTAGAAGAATCTTCATATTATATTTGCAAATAAACTCTTTGTGCTTGAAACATACTGATAGAGTGATTGCAAGGAGTGTTGCTTTTAGTAGGGATATTTGTTTTACATCATTAACAGATTTTAATGAAAGCAAGACTGCAAAACACCCTATAAAATATAATCACCCCTTCCAAAGTAATGCATTTCCTTTTTGCTACTTATCAACTTTGAAAGAAAGAATATTAACTAACACTTCATTTTCTTTGTCTTTTAAGGCACAGTAAAAATTATATATTTGAAAGAGTAAGACTTGTATAAGGTCTGGCCATTAAATTCATGAACTCATCTTAGAAAATTGCTGTATCCCTCACTGCTGAATATCACCAAGGTCACCTTCGAAGTACTCCCCTTGCAAAGCTATGCACCAACACCAGCAACTAGTCCACACTTCGAGGCAATTTCAAAACTCTTTCTGGAATATGCTGTCATTGTAGGGTGCACAAACACACGCAATAACTATAATGAACACCACTCAGCAAGACACTACCATACGTCAACACAAATACACAACGACACTGATATATCAAGGTTATGTAACCTTATTGAACCGTTTGTACAGTGCTTCCAGTATAACTACATGATGGCAAGTTTGAGAATTTAATTATCAGACCTTGTATGGTGGTCGTTTCAGGAAAAGAATTCCAAAATTGCTTGAAGGGTAGACTAAGTGCTGGCGTTGGTGCACAGCTTCTCAAGGGGAATATTTTGTAGGTGACTGCAGTGATAGTCAACAATGAGGTAGGTTGTGCTTTGTTTTTTTTTTTTTTTTTTTTTGCAGTTTTGGCTGGGGCTGGGTTTGAACCACCATCTCTGGCATATGGGGCCAGCGCTCTACTCTTTTGAGCCACAGGCACCACCCCAGGTTGCTCTTTTGCTAAAATGAGTGGGTGAGCTTAATGTTCTGACCTCGTATAACTGTAGTTTTAATACCAAACCATTAGTTAAGTAATATGCTCTCTATTTGAAATGGAGACATGGGTAAACACTTCCGAAATCACAGAATTTTTAGGAGTATAACAGCTTTTATTTATACCTTTAATGAAAATGTACATAATCTTGTTCAATAATTCTCAAAGAATTACAAAGTTGGATTTAAATTAACAGCCACAGTTTGAAGAACAACAAGAACAAAACAAGGAATTTGTTATTCACTACCTTAATATTTTCCACTAAAATAAGACATCTCGAACCTTAAGAAATTCCAAATTGATTTTAAAATGTATCCCCATACAATTTGTATATAGTTCATAAAATATTATTTTATAATTGGCAATTTAGAATCATGACTAATAAATTTCTAATAGGAGGTTCCTCATATTAGAGGAATATTTTGACACTTTACATGTTTTATATAAATAAAGTTAGGGTGTATGTACCAAAATCTGGAAAACATAGGGCAAAAAAGAATTGGGGTAAATTTTGAGTCATGAAAATGTAAATATAGACAATTAAAGGAGAAAAAATATGTGTTATGCAATACGTAGCTATTGCCAAACTTAGCAAATGTGTTGAATGACACAGTTTTAAAAAGGTCAGATAATTCTGATAAACTAAAACATTATTGCAACTATAAAATTTATAGTTTGAAAGTGCTTTTACATATTATATGGTTGTGTAAAACTCACAAATCATGTTTTCCAAAAACAGTCCTTTAGAGTGAATGAGTATTCACAGATGATTTTTATCTTCTTAGTCATACGCTGAGTCATGTCATGAATAAGGTCCAGATAAAGAGAAAGTTGCCTGGTTGAAAGTTGTTCCATTTACATATAATCTATAGGGATTATATGAAGTCATGAATTTTGGATTTTCTTTTATATGACTTCTTTGCGTGGTCATAAATTAAAATGCCATTCAGGTCCTTTAGAGATGGCCACTCTGAAAAAGTACTTATGCAAGACACATAGGTCATCTACAAAATTAGAGATGAGTATCAACCAAACGGAAATGAAATGCTCTTTCACCAAATTGCCCATCTTTCTCATCCTCTGAACAGTAATTGGGCAGGAAACAATGGCTTTGATCACTGATAAAAGTGGAATATATTTTAAGAGATTTATTGGATTGGAAAATCATACACTAGTATAAAATTAGAATGATTTAAAATATAGATTAGTGACATGACATCAATATGTAGTGCTAGTGATTTTTGGTAACACGAAATGCTTCGTTTATTTTATTTATTATCACAAAATTCAATACATGTATTTGTTTAATGATGTATTTCCTCTGAAATTCCATGAGAAGAGTTAATATAAAACACTTTGAAATTTCAATTAACATTTCAAATATATTTAACTAAATACGGTTAAGTAAATAGTGTCAGTAAATAACTTAAGATAAAATCAAATAAGTGATTTGATTTTATACCATCATAAATGACTAAAATTTGTTAATGAAATACACATTCTAATTACATCATTCTTTATACAAAATAAACTTTCATTTAGCACTTTGTAGTTAAGGAACACAGAAAACCTGTGGTTTGAAATTCTAAATGATATATTGAGTTTCTGTTGCTATTTTAATTTATTGTTTCTTTATTCCAAAGCTCGAAATACAAAGCTTCAATATAGCATTCATACTGTGCTAAAATGCAATCATTCTCGGCTCAAGTGAGGGTCTCATCATGTTATCATGAGATTGTAAACAGCTTATTATGCACTAGAGCAGTATGGACACCTTTTAAAAAAGCTTTTAAATGGTTGCCATGCTGGGCTCAAATGAGACAATTATGGATTTAAATGGATCTTAGTAGTAATAAAGGAATTATGAATGTGTTGAACAATGAAACATAAAAGTCTTCCAAAGTAGTGAAAATGTAGAATGTGTATTTTATTCCTCATATTATGTTTACATGTCTTACTTTTTATTTTGTCAAAATTAAAAAAAGATTTGATAAGCCATTTATCGAATATTGGCATTGAAACCCATCATGATATTTTTAAGGTCTAAGAAAACATGTATTGTTGATGAATCGCATAATCCTTTGGAATTTTATTATTTGGCACTAATGCATCTGCCGTTGTACCGGCCAAAATCTATTTCCCGTTATTGTATCAGTATTAGAGCAGCAGAGTAGCTGGAGGTTGTCACTGAAATAAGTAAAGAAAGAACAAATCAAGTTTTATCAAGGAAGGGAAAGTTTATTTTAACACTCTAGATAGCAGGCCAAGCTCTGCCCTCGTGACTGCAGGCACCATGGAAAGCACTGACTCTGGGTTTTATACACAATTTTGAGGAGTATCAGCTACTTCTTGGAAGCCTCCCAGGGTCTTAGTTGAATTTGCTCTCAAAAAAGCCCACCTGCAAGGTTTTAAAACAACCCACACGCAAGGTCTAAATCAGCCTCATTCCCATAATAGCCCAGGTCGGCCTGACCTTAACTGGGCCTGACCTCATTCCATCATCCGCCCTACTTGATATCTAGCTAACAGCCTAACATTATAATATTAGGATGGTGAAAAGGCTTTAGAGTTTTGATTTTGCAAGAAGGGAAAATGGTTTCTTTTTCATGTCCATGAATTTTCCATTTTTCTGTTGTCTTGGTCACTTAGTGTGGCATAAAATTTTTTCGTTGCTATTTTCTGAACTATGGACTTCAGAATTCCACACAAAACATTAGGTAGCATTTTCTTAAGAGTGCTTACCTCTGGTACATGTAGTTACCTAAAAATTCAAATGTAAATGTTTTCCAAAAGTTTATCATGCAGGTTTTACTGTGGCTTTACTAATGATAGGGAGCTACACAGTCATCCTAGAACTGTTTGAGAGTCGCGAAAGAATATTGGAGCTGTAATCAAAAATATGTGCCTTTCAATATATTTTCTGACTTCTCTGAATAAGTCTACCTGTGTATGTCTCTATTTCTTCCAAATAATATGATCATACTAGGCTTGATTTCTTTGAGTTACTGTCCTGGGCCAATATATAAAATGTGTTTGATTTCAGCTAATTTGTCAAAGGAAAAAGATAAGTCATCTTTGGCATTTAGTTTCTATTTTTTAAAAATCTTTTTTGTTTAATGTACACATAAAATGTAGTGTTTTATGAAAAGTCTTTGAAAAAAGAATGTTCCAGCCTCTTTTGGGAATATGAAAGGCATAAAAGTGGAGAATTAGGAAAAGATGACATGATGCTTAGGTGTTTCCCAGCAAAAGAGAGGAGGAGATTGTGGTTTCTGCTATGAATGAAAAAATTATAAGACAAAAGACTTTCTGCCCTGAGCATGTGATGCAGTGAACACAATGAATGGCATTATGGGTAGTTCAAATGTCCGAGGAGTTCCTGGCTCACTGCTAACTTGGTCTCTAGGAGGGGATGTCTGCGCAAGGCTGGTTCCAGGCAGCTGTAGTTCAGTTAATGTAACCAGGCAGAAAGAAGGTCCAGTTTGCTTCGTCTGCCTCAGTTCATGGATAGCCTCTGGGCCTATCATTTGGGGAATTAAGGAAGCACAGTGCGAGCCAAAGCTAAATGCAAAAGACAGAACATACACACTTAAGATATGAAGTACCAGCGGCACCCTGAGAGTCAGATTAAACTCTGGTTAAAACAGGAAACTCTGATTTCTTTAGCAGAAGATTCACCGATAATAGTGGCCTAACACCTGGGTGCATTCCTACAGCAATCACATGTTGGACTTTACCAGGCAGCAGTTGGTACAGTCGGTACCCAGGCACCTGCAGATAGCCAAATTTTCCTCTTCCATCCTAAATCAAGCCCTCATGTAAGTCAGTTTCCCATATATCCAAATGGCATTCTAGAGAGATGAAAAACCTGAAAAAGTGGAATACATCTCAAATATACTTTTTTAAACATAAATAAAATAAATAACCACATCAAGATAATTTTTATGCCCAAATTAGGACTGGATTTGTTCTCACTTTTCCTCCACAAATCATGGCAGTGAATGGCTCAACAGGCAGATCAGGTGTATTAAAAATAATAAAATTTCTAATTTATTTTCCCACTGAGTTGTAGTGTGAATACAACTACAGTCATACTATTCATGAATCATAATTTTTTAGATAAAATGTAAGCAGTCATGGAAAAATGTTCTGTGAGTTTCAATTTGCTGTTTGTACCTTGCATTCATTGGTCAAATAAGGAAAAGGTTAAATTATTCCTGAAGCAGAATTGCCCAAGAATGACCTGGGGTGGTCTGGCCAACACTACGTTCTCCCAGTTGTGCCTCCCTAACATCACCAAGAAGGGGGGCTACATGGGTGGGACCAGGCAATCTATGGGCACAACAGCACCTAGTTCCTCAGGTGCATGGGAGCCAGAGTTCCCAGGAAACACCTTGAATAGCAGGCACTCCAGACTAAATAATACCAAGCAGCCCTGCAGGCCATTTTTCTCATATTCTCAGAAGGGAGACACACAGAGCAATGAACCGTCTCCCTACTGGAATGAAACCATGCCCAACTACATTGAACCTCTGGCTCTGGCACACCACTCCATCAGATGATGTGGAAACGGAGGAATTATAGGACGCTTTGTCTTGCTGATTCTACTCTTGGGGTTTTTCTCCTATCTTAATAAATCATATTCCTTAACCATGTTCCCTCACTTTGTAGGAGTCTTTCTGGTACAACTGATGGCAGCTCTGAAGGGACCCATCCGGAACCACTTTAACTAATGAAAGAGTGTTGGGAGCCAAATGGTGCCAGAGGACCACCCACCCTCACCCTCGAAATTATGCTGACCTTTGTCAAGCAAAGAGCTGTTTGTGTAAAAACAGTGTTTCAAGAAAAGCCACAAAAATATTCCAGGCATGTTGTCAGCGCCCCCGGCAGAAGACCCAACTCCCATTTCTGCATTCCTCTGCCCTACCTTCCTTCTTTCTGAGTACCTTAAAACTAGGCTTATTGCCTCCATTAAACGGACCTTGACAAAAGAATATGCAGGGTCTCGTTCCTTTCTTTCTCATCG
>CAUYTI010048276.1:0-13149 GCA_963575145.1 Galago senegalensis
TTTGAGTTGTAGGACCTGTAGTTGATGTCAGAGAGTTGGAAAAATGGTGTTGGGAAAGAAATCACAGATTCTATTTGGTGTCAGGAGGGGAAAACCCACCCTTTTCCTTTATATGTGCTTTTCAGTATCCCAGAGTCTTCATTTTAGGTCAGGCAACAAGGGCTAAAGTGGGCTCAAGTTTTGTATTTACCTCCTTTAGGTGGGTTGCAGTAAATGCCTAGTGGTTAGGCATTAGTAAAATAGAGTACCAGGAAGGCCTTGGTTTTTTTTGTTGTTGTTGCAGTTTTTGGCCAGGACTGGGTTTGAACCCACCACCTCCAGCATATGGGGCCAGCGCCCTACTCCTTTGAGCCATTGAGCCACAGGTGCTGCCCCCAGGGAAGGTCTTGTTAAGAACAATGTTCTGGGCCTGTTTTAAAAGGGCTAGTTTTCCTCTTGGTCTTTTAAATTCTGTAGACAGTGTTTTGCTATGTGACTTCAGTTCTCTGATTGCTGTAAAAAAAGTTGATTTAAATTTTTTTTTAGGATTATAATGATGGCTTCTAAGGTTCTAAACCCCTTATGTGGCAGATCAGAAATGGGAAATCCAAGATGTCTTTTTTATTTTTGATGTTTAAATACTGACTGGTTTAAACTGTTAACCTTCCTTCTTCCCCCTTATAACCCACATCTGAACAACGTGATTTTTACAAAAGTCTGGCTGCTCCCTCATTGCTCCCTCCTTTGTCCTTGGCAAGATTCAACCTAGGCAAGCTCCCATTCTTGTCTCTGAACTCCTGCCTAACAACAGTTGCTCTGTCGGGCAGCACCTGTGGCTTAGTGAGTAGGGTGCCAGCCCCATATACCGAGGGTGGTGGGTTTGAACCCAGCCCTGGCCAAATTGAAACAAAAAATAGGCGTTGTGGCAGGCGCTTATAGTCCCAGCTACTCAGGAGGCTGAGGCAAGAGAATCACCTAAGCTCAAGAGCTGGAGGTTGCTGTCAGCTGTGATGACAAGGCACTCTACTGAGGGCAACAAAGTAAAACTTTGTCTCAAAAAAAAAAAATTGCTCTGTCAGGCCATTTCACATGTGCTTCAGAGGTTTGCCCTACAGTCCTTAGAGGTCCTTAATTATGGAAGTATTACAGTAAACCCTTTCATACTTTGTTCTTATGTGTGCAGTACATCATTCTGAACATCTGTACCAAATCCTGGGTAGGTATACACATTGGTAGGTGAGCCAAAGAGGTGCTTATTATAAAAGCAAGTTGGTACGGGTTGAGTATGTCTTATCCAAAGTACTTGCGACCAAAAGAGTTTCAGATTTCAGGTGTTTTCATATTTTGGAATACTTGCATTCTACTTACCACGTTAGCGTTCTTAATCCCCCAAATCCAAAGTGTTCCAATGAGCATTTCCTTTGAACAATGAATGACCTTTGAGTGTCATGTCAGTACTCAAAAGACTTTTTAGAATTTGTTATGTCTCTTGCCCAATTTTTAATGCAGTTGATTGATCATTTCTTTTTGATTTGCTTGAGTATTTCAGATTTTCCAGTTTTAGATTAGGGATGCTGAGCCTTTATATATGTTGCAGTATGCTTAAGTATTCTAGTGATTAATTGTCTCCTTTTCTATTAATGTGTATACATGTTTTCTGTCTTTTTTAAAAAGTATATCTGAAGGTTACTTTATGAAACTAATTAATCCTAAATAGATACTTGACTCCTTAACACTTTTTTGCTGCCAAAACTATGAATTTAATTGGATTACTTTATGTTTGTGATTAAATTTAAATTTTTAGCATTATTTATGTAATTCTGATTTTATTTTATTTTCATTTATTACTTTTTTTTTTTTTTTTTTTTTAAGAGAGAGAGAGTCTCACTTTATCACCTTCGGTAGAGTGCCATGGCATTACAGGTCACAGCAATCTCCAACTCCTGGGCTTAGGCGATTCTCTTGAGTAGCTGGGACTACAGGCACTTGCCACAACGCCTGGGTATTTTTTTTTTTTTTTTTTTTTTTTTTTGCAGTTTTTGGCCTGGGCTGGGTTTGAACCCACCACCTCTGGCGTATGGTGCTCTACTCCTTTGAGCCACAGGCACTGCCCTTGCCTGGCTATTTTTTGTTACAGCTTGGCCAGGGCCAGGTTTGAACCCGCCACCCTCAGTATATGGGGCCAGTGCCCCTACCCACAGAACCACAGGTGCCATCCCCAAATTGGAATCCTTTATTATGGGGCAAAGAAAGCTATACACATTATGTTATTTTATTCATTTAATGATTTCTATAATTTGTTATTGTGAAATATAATCAGAGGAATGCATACATTGTTTTGTGGTATGATTTAATAATGACACTATAAACACTCCTGGAAAAAAATCAAGATTTATGAGTAGGCATGGAACAGTCTTCACAGTCTCCTAATTGTCTCATATCTGATGTAGTTCTTTCTTGTCCCATGGATGACCACTGTCCCGATTTTTAGATTATGTTTTCTACTTTTATCATCTATTTTCAGTAAGCAGTATTTTACTTCTGCTTCTTTGAATGTTCAAAAAGCGAATATTAAAATATAATTCCACAAGTGCTCTTCCAGTGGTTTCTTTTTCACATGTTAAAGTCTAAGGCTAAGTAAATTTATTTCAGGTTAATGTGAGGGTACAAAGAACCAGGTCAAAATACTTGATTTTGTTGGGTAGAGTCCCTCTTGTGGTTATGTCCCCCACACAAAAGGTGTGCCAACCCCCCCACCCTGTGCCCATTCAGTAGGAGCACTCTAACCCCCTCTCCCTCATTACTCCTCCTCCCAACTTGAATTGAAATGAGTTTTTCATCTGTGTAGGCATGCATTACATCACCTACTGGATTCATATTTGTATCGAGTACTTGGGATAATTGCTTTTTCTTTCTTGTGATACTTTACTAAGAAGAATGTATTTCCATCCAGGATATTACAAAAGATGTGAAGACACCATCTTTTTATGGTTGAATAGTATTCCATATAAATTTTCTTAATTGTATAAGTAAAAGACCTTTGAGAAATGGCATTTTGTTTTGTTTTCTGTTTTGGGGTTTTTTTTTTGACACCATCTCATTTTGTTGCCCTAGGCTAGAGTGTCATGGTGGCAGTCTAACTCACAGCAACCTCAGACTCTTGGGTTCAAGTGATCCTCCCACCTCAGCCTCCCAAGTAGCTGGAACTACAGGTTCCTGCCACAAAATGCACAGCTAATATTTCTATTTCTAGTAGAGATAGGGTCTCGCTCTTGCTCAGGCTGGTCTTGGCCTCCCAGAGTGCTAGGATTACAAGTGTGAGCCATCATGTCCAGCCTGAGAAGTGACACCTTGATGTTTGTTGGAAGTTTCCTGTTGGCATCACGTGGCAGGTTCTGGATATGTCTCATGAATTGCAGGCCTGCTTGTCTGTCTACCTGGCCATACCTATGCTTGATGTCTTACAAATGTTTAAGTGTAACATGTTCAAAATTGAGGACCCTATACCTCATTCTGCGCTCAGGTTCTTTATTTCAGCTGACAGCAACTCCTTCTGGGTTCTCACACAAAAAAGTGCTTGGAGTAATATTTGATTACTTTTCTTTCTTGTACCTCTTAAATTAAGCTTATGACTATGAACAACGTCTATAGGCATTCAAACAAGATGTTTGGTATTAATGATGCCTGTAGGCATTGTTCATTTTGCTAACAAAACATTATTCTTATGTTACCTAACTCGAGTCAGCTAGTGGTTGCACAATACATATATGTTCTCACTGAGAGTTTCCCTTACTGGAATGTCAGTTCTCTAGGTCCCATGTTTTGTACATTGCTGAATCTTCAGTATGGACTTTTCCTGGCATATATTAACTGCTTAATAAGTAGGGGATCATTACAAAAGTTTTGAGATAGACTGTGTTATGGCCCATTATTTCATTTCCAAGAAACACAGTCAACCTCATCTTTTCTTTCTTTTTTTTGAGACAGAGCCTCAAGCTGTCACCCTAGGCAGAGTGCTATGGCATCACAGCTCACAGCAACCTCCAACTCCTGGCTTAAGTAATTCTCTTGCCTCAGCTTCCCAAGTACTTGGGACTCCAGGCACCCGCCACAATGCCTGGCTCTTTTTTGGTTGTAGCTGTCATTGTTGTTTGGCAGGCCTGGGCTGGATTTGAACTCACTAGCTCTGGTATATGTGGCTGGCAACTTAGATGCTTGAGGTATAGGTGCTGAGCCAACAGCATCTTTTCTGATTCACCCGTGCAAGTTTCAGTATTGTTAGGATGGCTTCATGTTTTTCCATCTTCATAGACTTTACATTTTTGATTTTTGCAGATCTCAAAACTTCACAATAGCGTATGTATTTGTTGAACAATATATCTCCTGTGTCAGAATCTATGGATTGGGCCTCAGAATACTTGTTTACCCAGTGACTTACATTTTCCACCCATTCCTAATAATCTGCTTGCCAGATTTCAATTCTCCCCATATTCTGTAGGAAAGGGGCCTAGCCTTCAATTAAAAACTCCAGAGGCTTAGGATAATGTAAGTTCAAGTGCCACAGGGCAGATGAACTGAAAGAGGGATCATCCTCTGAATCGGCAGTGACTTAAAAGCCTTTTTTTTTTTTGTAAAGACAGAGTCTCACTTTATCACCCTGGTAGAAAGAACGCCATGGCATCACATAGCTCACAGCAACCTCCAGCTCTTGGGCTTAGGTGATTCTCTTGCCTCAGCCTCTTGAGTAGCTGGGACTACAGGTGCCCGCCACAATGCCTGGTTATTTTGTTGTTGTTGTTGCAGTTTGGCTGGGGCCAGGTTTGAACCCGCCACCCTCGGTATATGGGGCTGGCGCCCTACCCACTGAGCCACAGGTGCCGCCTGGACTCAAAGCTTTTGAGTATGTGGTTCCTCTCCTGCAGGCTACAAGAAATTTTTTGGATCACCTCTTTTTTTTTTTTTTGAGAAGGAGTCTCAGTATGTCACCCTATAGAGTGCTGTGGTGTCTCAGCTCACAGCAACCTCAAACTCTTGGGCTTAAGCGATTCTCTTGCCTCAGCTTCCTAAATAGCTGGGACTATAGGCACCTGGCACAATGCCTGGATATTTTTTGTTGCAGTCGTTATTGTTGTTTTTTAGCTGGCCTTGGCCAGTTTCGAACCTGCCAGCCTTGGTGTTTGTGGCTAGGGCTGTAACCACTGTGTTATGGGCACTGAGCCTGTATTACCTCTTGATGACCATTTGGAGGGTCCAGACCCCAGAATTCCTCCACGTGAGTTAAACATCCTGATGATGAGCTTCCCTACAATGTCTGGGGCTCTGGATCCTCCTCCTGCTTGCTCCCCCTTCCCCATTCCTGAATTTAATTGCGTTTTTCTCTCTTGTGGGCCTATTGTTGTTGGTCTACTATTTTCAGATTACTGAGTACATGGGATGCTTGCATTTTTATTCTTGAGACACTTAGGAGAAGTAAATACAAAAGATGCAAAGTCTATAACTTTTTCTATGGCTGAATAGTATACCATGAGACACATATGCCACAATGTATTACTCCATTCATGGGTTGATGGGAGCCTGGGGTATTACTATATCTTTGCAATTGTGAATTGAGCTGCTATAAATATTTGAGTGCAAAAGTTCTTCTGGTAAAATGATTTATTTTTCTTTTGGGTAAGATACCTAGTAATGGGATCGTGGGATCAAACGAAAGGTCTACTTTTACAATGTGATCTACAGATTTAATATACTTTCCATTAAAACATCACTATCATACTTTGAAGAACTTCAGAAAATAGCTCTTCAATTCATATGGAACCAGGAAAAAACCCAAATAGCCACCATAATACTATGAAATAAAAAAACTGGAGACATCACATTACCAAACTTCAGGTTATATTTATTAGAAGTCCATAGTGATCAAAACAGCATAAAAATAGTGACATAGATCTATGGAATAGAAACAAGAACGTAGAGATGAAACCAGCCTAATATCACCACTTGATCTTTACCAAACAACAGCTTACACTAGGGAATAGAACATCTGTTTAGTAATTGGTGCTGGGAGGACTGGACAGCCGCATGTAAAAGACTGCAAATGGAACTGTACCTTACACTACCTACAAAAGTTAATCCCTGCTGGATAAAAAATTTAAATCTTAAGGCATGAAATGATTAAAAAAAAAATCTAGAGGAAAGTGTGGAGAAAAACTCTTAATAATGTCAGCCTTGGGAAAGAATTTGTGAGAAAGAACCCATCGGCAACTGCAGCAACAGCAAAAACAAATAACAGGAACCTGATCAGTTTAAAAAGCTTCTGCACAGCTAAGGACACAATCAACAGAGCAAACAGACAACCTTCAGAATGGGATAAGCTATTCACATGTTACAAATTGAAAAAAAGGCTAGTGAGCAGAATATTTAAAGAAAACAAGTAAATCAGTAAGAGAAGAGCAACCAACCCCATCAATCAATGGGAAAAGGACATGAACAGAGAAACTTTTCCCAAGGAGACAGATGAATGGCAAAAAAAAAACATGAAAAAATGTCCATCATCCCTAATCATTAGAGGAATGCAAATCAAAACCACTTTAGATATAACCTACTAACACCAGTGAAAATAGGCCACATCACAAGGTCTCAAAACTGTAGACATGGGTGCAGAGAGAGGGGCACACTGATGCACTGGTTGGCAGGGTTGCAAACTAGTGCAGTCTTTTTGGAAAGAAGTATGGAGAATCCTCAAAGATCTATAATGTTTATAGCCAGGTGTTGTGGCAGGCGCCTGTAGTCCCAGCTACTCAGGAGGCTGAGGCAAGAGAATCACCTAAGTCTAAGAGCTGGAGGTTGCTGCGCGCTATGATACCACCACACTCTACTGAGGGTGACAAAGTGAGACTCTGTCTCTAAAAAAATAATAATAATAAAATAAAAAAAGATCTATAATGTTTAAACAAACATATAACCAGCTGCAGTCTCTTGGGAAGGGTGGGGGATTTCAATTTGCTAAGAAGCAGGTGCTCCCGTTCTTCCCTTCTCTGAACTTTGGAGTATACAAAAACACAGACAAGGAGTGGTACCAATAGATATTGAACAAAAACAAAATTTTCACCCAGCAGGGTAGTTCTTCAGCAAGCAAGAAGACTTATAGCTCCAGGTTCTCAGTGGATATCAAGACCAACAGCACAATGTGCTTTAAGTGGGTTCCTCATAAATGATGAAGAGAACCAGGACTGGAGGGCAAAGTCACTCTGCATCCCTGCTCTGGCATGAACTGTTAAGCCTAAAAAAGGGGATTAAGAGGTTAGAGGCAAAGAAGCATTTATTCAAGAATGGAGATTGCACCACAGGTAGCAGTCAGAAAACTATACCAGTAAAAAGGGATGAGGGTCCTTATATATATATAGAACTATATTTCTATTGTATAAGTTGTTTTTGAGATTATTTCAGGTAGATTAAGCAAAGAAGTATTTAATCATTGGTAGAATGATAATTTTGTGTTAGTCACAAAATACTTATATGCAGTGTTCAGAAATCTTAGGACTTGTTTTACTTGTCAAAATTATGATTGTTTGTGCGGCCAGGCCCAGTGGGATGCTGAGGCAGCTGAATTGCCTTAGCCGAGGAGTTCGATACCAGCCTGAGCAAGAGTGAGATCTGAAAAAGTAGCTAGGCATTGTGGTAGGTGCCTGTAGTCCAAGCTACTTGGGAGGCTGCAGCAAGATTGATCACTCGAAGCGTAGCGCCTGTAGCACAGTGGTTATGGGGCCGACCGCATGTACTGAGGGGTGGCGCATGTACTGAGGGGTGGCGGGTTTGAATCTGCCTCAGGCCAGCTTAACAACAATGACAACTGCAACAAAAGAATGTTCAGGTGTTGTGGCAGGTGCCTGTAGGCAAGAGGCACCCATAGGAGGCTCAGGCAAGGGAATCGCTTAAGTCCAAGAGTTTGAAGTTGTTGTGAGCTGTGACACCACGACATTCTTCTGAGGGTAACATAGACTCTGTCTTAAAATCAAACAACAACAACGGTCACTTGAGCCCTACAGTTTGAGGTTGCTATAAGCTATACCACCACAGAACTTTACCCAGGGTGACAGAATGAGACTCTGTATGGATATAACAAAAAAGTGTATGGTTGTCTGTGAAGGAAATGTTTTCCATATTACCTTTGTGGATCTCCAAGTTCATCAGTAGTTTAACCCAGAATTAAGCCTAAAAGCCTAAGATGTAGTCACCACTGTGAAGCGTAGGTCATTGCTTACCTCACACCATGGACCACCCTTCTTCAGTCCAATAAATTCGCTATGGTGTCTTACAGTTGAACACAGACACGATGTAAGAAAAAACTACGGCTCGGCGCCTGTGGCTCAAGTGGCTAAGGCGCCAGCCATATATACCCAAGGTGGCAGGTTCGAATCCAGCCCCAGCCCGCCAAACAACAATGACGGCTGCAACCAAAAAATAGCCGGGCGTTGTGGCGGGCACCTGTGGTCCCAGCTACCTGGGAGGCTGAGGCAGGAGACTTGCTTGAGCCCAGGAATTGGAGGTTGCTGTGAGCTGTGATGCCACAACCCTCTTCCCAGGGGAAAAGCTTGAGGCTCTGTCTCAAAAAAAAAAAGAAATAAAAACTTATAACTGGGGAATAAAAGCCAGCCCCTCCAAATTGTCAGGCGCAGAGAGGCATTTATAATGCAAAAACAGTCACCTCCCACTTCGCCTGGATCTAAATAATTACCTCTTGAAACCACTTGCTATCTGGGTTCTAGGCTGATACCAAGTAGCTATGAAAGGTCGTAGGTGAGCACTATAACTCATACCCTAAAGTTCCACAATGTACAGCCAGTCACTAACTAATGTCATGTCTGTTAACCAAGAAGTTTTTGTTTGTTTGTTTGTTTTGAGTCAGAGTCTTACTCTGCCTGCTGGGTAGAGTGCTGTGGTGTCATATGCACAGCTACTGGGCTCAGTGACTCCTCTTGCCTCAGCCTCCGGAGTAGCTGGGACTACAACCATGTACCACCACATCCAGCTAGTTCTATTTTTTTGGTAGAGATGGAGTCTTCCTCTTGCTCAGGCTGGTCTTGAACTCCTGAGCTCAAGCAGTCCACCCACTTCATCTCCCAGAATGCTAACCCATAAGAATTCTTGCACCTAGCTTTTTATCAGTTCACTCTTTTTTCTCTCTGCTTGGAACAAAGGCCAGCAGAACAATCCCCAGGGCAGCTTGGAAGTGTGTCCAGGGCTACAGTCCTCCTCAACCTTGGCCCAAATAAACTATATTAATTTTGCCTCAGCTTCTTCCTTTTAGGTTGATAGTATCATTTGTCCTGATTTGTCTACTAATGGAGGACTTGGCTGTATTCTGTTCTGTTTTCACAAAGGTGAATTAAGGTGTATATGAAAAACAGAAACAACAAAAAGAATACTTTGCAGGGAAACAAAAAGTAGCAGTATTAGCCCAATAATTTTAATTCAAAATGTTATTGCTTTGTTCTGATGGATAAACCTCACAGAGATACTCCCCTGAGGTCGTTTAGTTTCTCTAATTTCATAATTACTTGGCTTCAGGATGAGACTTTTTTTCTTTTGATTTAGATAAGATCATGTGAAAAGTGTACAGACTGAGAAGGATTTAATTTTTCTGTGACAGAATACCAAAAAAAGGGGAGAGGTACTAGGAAGCAGCTTTGTTTTCTTGGCGGCATCCTGGATCTGGAATTGCTGGCAGTTAGACTTCTGCTGTGGGTATGGGTATGCCAGGGGACTTGTTAGAGTGCCACAATACAACAATGAAAAAGTTAGAACTAAATAGAGGTAATTACAAGTACTTGGTATTCCAGGAGGATAAAAACTTGTTAAAATATGCTTTTGGTTTATAACTTACATTTCCTTGGCATTCTGGGCAGTAATGAAGCCCCAGGGGCATTTAAAGGAAACTTTACAACAGTAATAAATAGACACTTGGACAAAACGTTTTAGGTTTCTCCTGGAACTAGATAAATTCTCATAATGTACTGACCATTTGTTCACTGTTTAACACAGTGTGTTTTTGTTTGGGTATGTATTGAGTGAAAAGGTAATAGTGTGCACATTAATTTGAGATAGAAAAGCAAAATGTGCTCTCCTTGGGAGCTTTGGTCTCATTTAATGCCCATGTTTATGTTCCCTGAGGCTCATCTGCACATGAATATTGACCATGGAAATAAATCATTCCAAGGATGTGCTTGTTCCTCAGATGTGACTGAAGATTTCCGCATTTGTAAGACATAACTCCAGATTCGTAATTTAGCTTTCCTTTAGTATTGTGACTAGTATTTTTGCCTTTATAGTGGAAGGGTCACTGCACTCAAAATATAATTGAGTATTTTATTTGGTGTGGAGAGACACACACTCTTACTTCACCAGGTGCTATTTGATTTTTTAAAGTTTGCATGTAAGTTATACTTACAAAGCAAAAAATCAGGGCTAGAATCTTTTTTTCTTTTCTTTTCTTTTTTTTGAGACAGACCCTCGGGCTATCACCCTGGGTAGAATGCAGTGGCATCACAGCTCACAGCAACCTCCAACTCCTGGGCTTAAGTGATTCTCTTGCCTCAGCCTCCCAAGTGGCTGGGACTACAGGCACCTGCCACAATGCCTGGCTATGTTTTGGTTGTAGTGGTCATTGTTGTTTGGCAGGCCTGGGCTGGATTTGAACCCGCCAGCCTTGGTGTATATAGCTGGTGCCTTAGCTGCTTGAGCTATAGGCACTGAGCTGCAGGGCTAGAATCTTAATAAAAGATCAAATAAAAGTTACCAGTTTGTTAAAATATTAAGTCAGTGAAAACCATGAAAGTCTATGATAGATTGAATTAGTGAGTACCTTTTTTCTTTTTTTTTTTGAGACAGAGTCTCACTATGTTGCCCTTGGTAGAACACTATGGCCTCATAGCTCACAGCAACCTCAAACTTTTGGGCCTAAGCGATTCTCTTGCCTCAGCTTCCCAAGTAGCTGGGACTACAGGTGCCCACCATGACATCTGGCTATTTGTTGCAGTTGTCATTGTTGTTTAGCAGGTTGGGTTCGAACCTGCCACCCTGAGTGCATGTTGCTGGTGCCATAACCACTGTGCTATAGGTGCCGAGCCTTTTTTTTTTTTTTTTTTTTGAGACAGAGCCTCAAGCTATCTTCCTGGATAGAGTGCCATGGCTTCACTGCTCACAGCAACCTCCAACTCCTGGGCTCACGTGAGTCTCTGGTCTCAGCCTCCCAAGTAGCTGGGACCACAGGCGCCCGCCACAACGCCCGGCTATTTTTTGGTTGCAGCCATCGTTGTTTGGTGGGCCAGGGCTAGATTCGAACCCGCAACCTTAGGTCTATGTGGCTGGCACCTTAGCCACTTGAACCACAGGCGCCGAGCCTAGATGAGTATTTCTTTTTCTTTTTTTCAGTTTATTACTCCTTATTAGTGATGTATTTTTTTTGGGGGGGGGGCTAGGACTGGGTTTGAACCCGCCACTTCCGGCACATGGGGCCTGACTCCTGCCCTTTTGAGCCATAGGCGCTGTCTGTTTTTTGATCTATCAAAGTGTTTCTATACTTTGATAAGTTTATCAAAGTATTGATAAACTGGAGAACTTCTAGAGTAAGACAAACTTCATTTTATCTTTCTTTCTTATATTTTAATTCTTGTTCAGAATTACTTTCATTGTTTTCTACCTAGTGTTCTACCACTACTTAAACATATCTCTTGGATTGAAATATGCCTCTCCCCATCTTCCCAACCCATTTTTCCCTGTGCCAATTTATTTATGTATTTTTTAATTTCAGGTTGATGTGAGGGTACAAACAACTAGGTTCCAATATTTGCATTTGTTAGTTGTCCTTGTTGTTGTGTCCTGCACCTGAAAGGGTATATGTGTCGTATATACCCTTACATTATGCCAAGTAATGGGGAGCACACAAATATCCTACCTTTCTCCCCTTCACCCCTATCCACCTCCTTCCTTCCCTCTCAACCTCAACTTGAATTGAATTGAGTTTTTCTCTTATTTGGGTGTATATTAGATTATCTACTGGCTTTGTATCAGTATTGAGTATATTGGATATTTGCATTTCCATTCTTCTAATACTTTAATAAGAAGAATGTGTTTCAACTCTATGTACATTAATACGAAAGATGTAAAGTTGGCTGAGTACAATTCCATGGTATACATATATCATATTTTATTAATCCATTCCTGGGGTTGATGAGCATTTAGGTCGTTTTCCCATCTTGGCAACTGTAAATTGAGCTGTGATACACAATCTAGTGCAAATAACCTTATGATAAAATGATTTTTTTCCTCTGGGTAGATGCCTAGTAATGGGATCAAATGAGAGGTCTTGTTGTACCCAACACAAGTGGAATTATAGAGAAACACAGCACAATGAGTTGGAATTAAGCAGGGGTTCTTTATTGGCTGGCCATCAAGAGCGGGCTCATGCCTCAAAGTCTCTTAACTCTGTTGAGGTGGGGTTCAAGGTTTTTATATGGTACTTTGGCGGGGCTGGGAAACCCTAGTGCAGAGTTTTACAGAAAGCAACACCTGCAAGGTTAGATCTATAGGGTAAAGGAGGATGCTTACAAGGGGGATCTAGGGGATGTGCACAGACAGAATTATGACAGGATTGTGGTTTCAAAAGATTTTTCAGCTTTCAGCTAGACTTCCTGTTTCTGCAAGGTTGCTGCTTGTTCAAGGGGCAATTATGGTTACCAAGGGTGAGGTGTTGAAAGTTTTAACAAAATTGAGTAAGTCTGGCTGGCTTGCTCAAAATGGAGGAACTTAGGGAATTACATTCCCCACTGGTCTTATGTCCTAGTCAAACACTTGACTCTTCATCTAAGGCTATAGAGTCATATTGGGCATTAATTACCATGAGTTTTCTTGCAGCCAGTGGAGTTTTTTTTGTTTGTTTGTTTTTTGTTTTTTTTGAGACAGAGACTCAAGCTGTCCCCCTGGGTAGAGTGCCATGGCATCACAGCTCACAGCAGCCTCCAACTCCTGGGTTCAAGTGAGTCTCCTGCCCCAGCCTCCCAAGTAGCTGGGACCACAGGCGCCCGCCACAACACCCGGCTATTTTGGGTTGCAGCTGTCGTTTTTGGTGGGCCCGGGCTGGATATGAACCTGCCACCTTAGGTGTATGTGGCT
>CAUYTI010048277.1:0-39231 GCA_963575145.1 Galago senegalensis
ACTGAGAAAATGACATGAAGGCTGTGTTGACCAGTTCAATGGAAGTATTTCAGAATGCATGTGAAAACCCCACACTGTACCCCAGAAGTGCATTAATGTACATAGTTAACATTCAATTAAAAAAAATTAAAAAAAAAAACATGGCTTTTAAAATCTGAAAAATTACACAACCAGGCTACATAGGAGTGTGTACGTGATATAGAATTTCTCCATTTAATAGAATTTGTAAAGGTATCTTGATGCTGATGTGCTAGGGATTGTACGTGGAAATCATTTTGTAAGTAGAATTAGAGCAAGAGTTTGACAGAGGAGCTGATGATTTAGTATCAGGCAGACCTTGCTCTGAAGCTTGTCTCAGCCACATATTAGCCATTTGGCCTTGGGCAAATTGCTTTTAACTTTTTAAACTACGGTATCTTAGTCTATAAAACATGATAAGGAAATAACCAGCTGCTAGTTTGTTGTGATAATTAAATTTGATAATGTAGTACAGTGCTGGCACACATTAGGTATTTGATAAATGTCAGTCATTTTTATATAGATGGGTACCAAGTGCCTTCTCTCCAAGTCACTGATAAAAATCTTTTCTCAGTGACACTGGCTTTAAAATAATTGATTCCTACATGAATATTAACTAAAACAAAACTTTCAAGTTCTTACACAAGGAAACATCCTGATATTTTAATGATTAGATCGTTATTTGTTATTTTCTGTTTCTTTAAAGTTTTTATTAATTGATGGCAAACGTCTTTGCTTAAGGATTTGAAAAGGACCCTAAGTTTGTGAAGGCCATCTATGGTAACATTTTGTTCCATCTTATTTCATATTGGGGGCAGTAAACCCCTTTCTAAAAATAGACTTATGTCTAGTCTAGCTTGACATTATATCAATTACAAATTAATGGAGTTCAAATAGAAATTTTTACTCTATTTTATTTCATGGGCTCTTACTGTCACTGTCCATTTGGAATGTCAGTTCTGCTCTGCTCTTCAATATATATATATATAAATGCTTTATAAAGATGAGTCCTAGAAAATCTTTTATTTTCATTTCCATTTTCCAAAACAACTCAAGCCTTCACTAGTCTAGAAAAAGCTGAAAAGATTCTTACTCATCTGTTGCATCCTTGTGATAGAAATCAAAAGAAAAGAGCATCTCCGTCTAATAAATGTGATTACAACCTAAACACCCACAGCGTCCTCTGAGCACTGACTGTACTCAGGCTCTGCATGTGCCTTTTGCACCTAGGAAAGTGGCGAGCTGGAGCAGGTGTCAGGAGGAATCTCTTCAGCATGCAGGAGTCAAAGGAGAGCCTCAAATACACACAAGGACCTGCTATTACCTTGAGTCAAAGCATCACTGCTGTAAAGGTTCTCTCTCAATGCTCCTTGACTCTCTTTGAAGAAACAACTGCTGTCATTATTAAAGTAGTTAAAAGTTTCCAGAAAAGAAGCTTCTTTGAGATCTGTATTGACACATTTCAGAGTTGTAGCAGAAGCCGAAGTGCAAGATCTGGTGAATTTCCACTGGGAAATTCAAATGGGACATATGATCCCTGAGATGCAAATCTTAACTTTCCCCACTAGAGCTCCTGAGAAAATGAGTGTTCCTAGCTCAACAATCTTGCTGCATAGTGGCTATCTGCCTATGTGCTGGCAATTTTCAAGGTCTCCAAATCAATTTGTTAGATTTTGGCCTATCAGCGCCATATAATTAGATACTTAAGACACCATGTCATAAAAATGGATTTGATTAACAATTAAGCATTTGTTGGAATACATCATGAAAGTTAAACTGTAAGCAGAAGGGAAGGGTCCTGTCCAGTCAGAAATGTTGCTAACATTATCAACTTTACTAGAATGGTCATGTGTGAGTTTGGATAAACGGGAGACAGAGAGAGATTCTCAAGGACTTTTGCTAAAGTTTATCTTATGAATTAACTGAATACAACCTAAAAACTGCTTTTACCATTTATATGGAAAATTGAAAATTTGATCACTGAGATGATGATTTGAGAACTGAGATGATGGTATTTCTAATAGTTTCTAAGGAAATTCATGTGGAAATTAAGAACCTGGGGAGACCATGGTAGAATATCAAGTGCGTGTTACAGTCTCAGCCTAGGGACAGGCCCACTATCACCTTGGACTCCTCACATTACTCTCCCTTTTTCTACCCAGGAGTTAACTGAATCCTATTTTTGCCAAGTCCTGTTTAGAATCAAATAAATATTTATGATTGAAAATAGAAATGTTGGGGTTATTTGGCAAGATATTCTATGATGCAAACATTGCCGGAAATAATTTGAAAGAGACTTTTGAAAAATCAAAAATCATTCAAGACATATTATGAACCTAATATCATGATGGAATGGCAAAATTTTCCACTTGAGTTTTTGAATGACTTATTTTCTTTCCTCTTCCTGATGTCCCAATAGCACCTCAAAGTCAAACTATGACAATGAAGTTTCGTGGTTAGAATCTCTAGAGTTCAGACTGCCTCGGGGCAAATCTCAACATTTTAGTTCTGTGACCCTGGGCATATTATGCTGTCACTTTAAACCTTAATTTCCTCTTTTGTGGAAAATGTAGGTAAATACTATACCCGCCATTAAGAAAGATTTAAAGTAATAATGAATATGAAGTTCTTTGCACAGTGCTTGGCTTAGCATACATACACATACATATATGTACACATAGGTACACTTGTGTGTTTGCTATATATCTTACACACAAATACATATGTACACTTGTGTGTTTGCTATATGATATCTTACACACACACATATATATACATGTGTATACTTTTGTGTTTGCTATATAATATCTTATAAACACACACACACATATATATATTGCTTTCCTTTGTAAATAAGATGTTTGTCCTAACATCCTCATTTTGGTGAATTAAGATCAATATCCTTGTAAGTGTTAAGGGTCAAATTCTTAAGCATCATGGACTCCCTTAATTTACATTAAGACACTCTGTCTCTTTTCAGTCCTCTTCTCATCCCACTTTCATACGATCATTTGCTCAATTCCGGCATTTCATCTACCCACCATAATGTCTCTGGAATATTCCCCTTAATTCCACCTATTCTCAGAGCAATCATACATTACTTGTCCAGATAAATTCCCTACCTCTTTCTACTCCAATTCCTACGTAGAACTTCCAGATTAGTCTTCCCAAAGTTTTACTTTGACAGGGATGAGTATTTATAATAATAAAATGAATTGATAATTATTCATTCATTTAACCAATTTCTATTGATCAAATTTTCTGCTTTAGGCAATTTTCTAGTCACTAAAGATATAGCGGTAAATATAATAAATAAATTCCTGTCTTGAGGGCGCTTATAAGGGAGCGTATCATGCTCAATTCTGGTGAGCATAATGATATACAAATAACAATGACAATTTAAAACATTTCTATAAGACAGTCAACTCTGATAGGGATGTTCATTATTATTCATCATTTTTGTCCTATTCCTGAATATTGCCAACCACACACATAGACATTTTATATACCTTACTTATAAACATTAGGCAACCACTAACATAAGGCATGATTTCCCTTTTATAAATGAGATAACTGGGGCTCAGAGATATGAAATAACTTGCTTAGCATTATGCAATGAGTGGGAATCAGTAGTGAGCCATGGGTTTACTCACTTCTGCACATTAGATTCATTACGTAACTCTATCTGATCACATAACTCAAGCCACTTTTCTTGCAGTGTGTGGCCTCTCTCCCATGGCTTAATACATGTAAATGGCTAAATAGTTGGTTTAATATTAAGTAGAACACCTTTGGCCCTCCTCATCCTTTTTTCTGAAGTATTGCCTACTTTAGTTCTTGTGTCTTGCCTTCAAGCCATAGGGAGCGGCTCACTCTTCCACAAACCACATTGCTCTTTTTTTCCTCTGTACAGTGTCACCTTGAGTTCTGGATTTAGGATTCTGTCTCTTTTTTCTATGTCTCTGTTTCCCCAGTCTCTCTCACATAGTATCCAAGATCCAGGAAGCTTCTAGAACTCTCCACTATAATATAACTATCCTTTACATAGCCCTCTTTGACTTTTTTCTTTGTACCACCATATAATACTAACCTGAAGCTACCTTTAATCATATAATTTTCATAAATTTTTTGTTATCTTTAATTAGCTAGATATGCTCCTTGACCTCTGTACCGCTCTGTATATTGAGTAGCTTATAATGCCTTGCATATTGTAAAGTCCAGAATAGTGAATGAAATTTGGGGGAGGGAACAAATGATACTTTAATTTGAAGGAGGAAGATGAGCCTCTTTGGTGACAGCATTCAAATAAATCCATAAAGGGTTGGTAACCAATGTGGCTGAATTTCCTGTAGATACTGTACAAAGAATCACATGAGTTTGATTGGCTTGGGGGGGGGAAATTGATGGAAAAAATGATGTGTGATTGTATAACTTGCTAAAATGACCCATCCGAGAGTGACTTGAATTGAACTCTCTCTATCTTTAGCAGTTTCTTGTCCAGGATTCCATTATTATCGGATTTTCTATGACTTCTTTAACAAAGACTACCAGTTCCTTAGGGCTTATTTCAGATGCCCTCTCCAAATAATTCCAAAAGGCACAGGGGACAGTCAAACTGAAAGGACAATAAAATGCACTTGGCTTTTTATAACCTTACCCTACAGATTGGTATGCTCTAAAATAGTGGGCATTTTTAAGGAGCAATCATTCCTGATACAGTGAGACAGGACAGCCTGAGGTCAGAAACATCAGCTTTACAAAAAAACGCCTTGAGGAAGACCCAGATGTATCATCCAGAGGCCTTTCACCTCTTCTTCCAGTTCTGGGGCCTGTCAGCGCCCCATCAATCCATTCCCAGCATTTTACTTAGCTATGAACTTCTTAGAGTGACAAGAGAATGATTCATAATATAGAGCAAGGCTTCCTGGAAGCTTTTGTACTTTAAGCTACAGGGTAAGTGAATCAGCCTTTTGCTTTCTCACAGGAACTACTTATCTTCAATCTTTCAATTAAAGGTCAAAAAATGAAAGAAGACACTCTGGTCGTCTATTACCGTGTTTTGTTCCCATTGTCAGAGAATCTGTTCTCTACGTAGTTTTCTCTCAACCTGCTCAGAATTCATGCTCCCTCCCTCACCCCATTTCTGATTAAAAAGGTGAGAAATTTTCTCGGGAGATCCAGAAACCTTTGTGAATTACAAAAAAAAAAGTGTCTCCCACTGCTCAAATCATGTTCAAAGCCCTCGCCAAAGGAGATTACCGTCAAAAAATTATGAGTCAAACTACAGTAGTTTTTAAGAAGTTAAAATCATGCTTCTTCGTATATTATTCTGTATTTTCATAGCTAAGTGGTAACTCAGTGAAGAGGAGGCCTAAGTAAGTTCATGCAATAAAAACAAAAACAGTCCACAAGTATGAAAAGCTTCGAGTGTATCAGGCTTGACATGCATTAATGTTTTTGAACCTCCAGCAACCCCGAAAGATAGCTCTATCAGTACCACTGCCCTACAGATGAACGCTCAGTAAACTGCTCACGCTTTCAGAGCTAAGGAGACAGGGCCTGGACTTGATTCCACGGGGTCTGATTTTAGAGCTTATGCTCTTAACCACTGTGTATTGCTATTCAATAATGCAAGAAATGGATATGAAAAACTCAGACTCCTAGAATTAAGAATGTGTTTGGAGTCTAAAATATCTCAGTGTCTTCTCAGGTCTTCATTTGTTCTGTATGAGTTGATGTAAGATACTTTTATTAACACATTAATCTTAGTCTTTAAAAAAAAAGATAACCTTCAGGAACAATCAAATATCTCCCTTAACCCCAAATCAATTTTTATTTATTGGCTATCTCATGGCCTATAGTGGACATTCAACAATTACTGTTGGTTGAATGTGTGAACCTGCTGTTTACTTAACTTCCTTCTGTTATGGCGCTTCATGTGCAGGTCACTGTGCTAGCTGCTTCCACATGCATTAGATACATTATTTATTTAAGCTCCAGAATGGCCCTGTGAGGTTTGTGCACTCCACCCTGTTGTGAAGATGAGGTCACTGAAGGATGAGAGATTGAATGATTTACACTAGGCCAACACATTAAAAAGGACAGAACTGACATTTGGAATTCTGATTATTTCTAAGTCCCCAACGTTTACCAGCCATCAAGTGATGTTTAATTTAAATACCTTTAAATTAAAACAGCTTCCCTTACATTGAAATATTATTCATTCGTTCCTGGCATAGAGTGGTGGGGGAATTATTTAAGAACCAGCCTTGCCAGCGATAAAGCACAAAGTCTAACAAAGATTCACTGCATTGTATTAACGCATTTGGACTAGAAGATTGAAAGGTACCTAGGTATCATGGTCATAACAAGTTAATACAGCAAATACTTCTGTTTCTAGTCACTTTTGAGTTCCTGAAATCCCGAGCTCCAATTCTTTAATTCAGAATCTGAAGAACGCTTTTGTATAGCATAATTCCTTCCACAATTATCAATTCATTTCATATATATTAAAACGTTGTTATAATTATCTTCTGTAGGTCTTAAGCAATTCCAGAAGTCCTAATGAAACCAAGGTGATTTTTTTTTAAAAAAAGGAAAAAAATCTAGAACTTGAATGGGAAAGTAGTGGAATGTAAACTTTTACAGTTTTATTTTTAGGGTAGTTATACTACACATTACCAGGAATCCAATTAAATGAAATGGGCCAAACTCTCCGAGAAAAATTCCTTTTGTGTATTATTAGGGTCCTATAGGTAAATATAATATCTAAGAAAATTCTGTTGATCAATCCACTGACATCATCATGGCTATTACATTAACATCATGGAGTACTGAGATCAAGCTCTTCTCTGGCTGATATTTTATCCTTTCAATAAAGTAATCAGTATATTTAGTGAATTATAAGGCAAAGGCCATTTTCTGATTGTGAATGTAGCAGAATCAAACTTACTGAGCTTAGCCACATGCTGGAATAACTCTATGAAGTGACTAGTTGATGTCCAGATGTGTAGAAAGACATTTGCCTGAATAAAGTGGTATTTTAAACAATAATTCAAAATATCACCAGGATGATAACTTGGGCTAAAAATCCATGGCCTTTAGATTCTCTAGCATGTTTCCAACATTATCCAGATGTTAGAACTGGCCACTTCCATTGCCACATCAATTCCTCATGAGGAAGGAGGTGTCTCAGGTTGTCAGAGTGCGATGCCACCATCCATCAGGGTTTTCTCATTGTTCCATTTTCAAACATATAGATGGTCCTGAGACATTGCACAAATCCAGGGAGCACTGTCACAATAGAATGCAATGTAAATTGTGGCCTTGGAAGTTATACAATTCTGTTGCCCTTCTGACACTGTGTTTTGTAGACTGAGTGAAGGAAATGTCAAAGTGGGAGTTAGGAGGCTGCTGACGCTAACCCTTGTCTATATCAGGTGGTTTCTCACCGGGGCTAGATCTGTATTCCTCTAATGGCTAAAGATATCCAGCATCTTTTCACGTGTTTATGGATCATTTATATGAATTCTTTGAAAGAATTTAAAACCATGGTCAATTGTTTAAATTGGCTTGTCTTTTTAGGGTTGAGTTCTTTATTTTATTGTATGAATTCATCATATATTTGGAATATAAAGCCTTTATCAGATACCTAATTTACAAATATCTTTTTCTAGTATGTTATTTTAAAAAAGGCATTTTTAATTTTGGTTATATCCAATTTATCCCTTTCTTTTATCCTTGTGCTTTGGGTGTTACTTAAAAGAAACTCTTGCCTAACCCAAAGACCAAAGGTTTACATTTATGTTTCTTCTAAGAACTTAATATAATAATTTTAGCTTTTATATTTTGCTGCATATTCATTTAATTTTTGTATTTGGTTTCAGGTAGGGGTCTAACTTTATTCTTTTATATTTAGATATCCAGTGCACTGGCACCATTTAACAAAAATAATTTCTTTTTTTTTTTAAATTTTTTTATTGAATGATAACTATGTACATCAGTGCACTTCTGGGATACAGTGTGGGGTTTTCACCTGCAATCTGAAATACTGCCATCAAACTGGTCAACACAGCCTTCATGTCATTTTCTCAGTTATTGCTTTAAAACATTCACATTCTACTCTTAGAAAGATTCACCTGTACCCCTATAAGATAAACCTCAGAAGTGATCCCGCCAAACCCCCTCCCTCCTCCCATTCCCTCCTCCCTTCTCCCTTCTCTCTCCCCATATTCTTAGGCTATTTGGTTATAGCTTTCATATAAAAGGTATAAATTATTTTCATAATAGGGGTGTGTACATGGGATACTTTTTCCTCCATTCTTGTGATACTTTGCTCAGAAGAACATTCTCCAGCTCCATCCATGTGAACTTGAAGGATGTAAAGTCTCCATCCTTCTTAATGGCTGCATAGTATTCCATGGTGTACATGTACCAAAGGTTGTTGATCCATTCGTGGATTGATGGGCACTTCGACATCTTCCATGACCTGGAAATTATGAATTGGGCTGCAATAAAAATTCTGATACAAATGTCTTTGTTGTAATGCGATTTTTGGTCTTCTGGGAAGAGGACAACTCGGGCAATTGAAGCAACATCAAAAATACACTACTGGGACCTCATCAAATTAAAAAGTTTCTGCACAGCCAAAAGTACAATAACTAAAGCAAGTAGAAAGTCCTCAGAATGAGAGAAGATATATACTGGTTATTACACTTTTTGTAATACCAGAATCCACAAAGAACTAAAATGTGTTAGCAAGAAGAGAACAAGTGATCCTCTCTCAGGATGGGCAACAGACTTGAAGAGAAACTTCTCTAAAGAAGACAGGCACATGGACTAAAAAAATATGAAAAAAAAATTCCCACCATCCTTAATCATCAGAGAAATGCAAATCAAAATATCTCTGAGATATCAGAGGTGCTGGAGTGGTTGTGGAGAAAAGGGAAAACATCTACACTGCTGGTGGGATTGCAAACTAATAGATTGCTTTTGGCAAGACATCTGGACAACACTTAAAGAATTAAACATAGACTTTCCATTTGATTCTATTATTCCTCTATTAGGTGTATATCCAAAGGACTAAAAATCACAGTACAATAACGATATTTGTATCAGAATGTTCATTGCAGTCCAGTTCATAATTGCTAGGTCTTGGAAGAAGCCCAAGAGCCCATTGATCCATGAATGTATCAATAAATTGTGCTAAATATACACCATGGAATATTATGCAGCCACTAAAAAGACGGAGACTTTACCTCATTCATGTTTACATGGATGGAGCTGGAAAATATTCTTATTAATGAAGTATGGCAGAAAAACTATTCAATGTACTCAGCCCTAGTATGAAACAATTTTAGCCCAGAAATATGGAGAGAGGAGAGCGGTAGTGGAGGGGAGGGGGCAAGATGGGTGGAATGAGGGTGATTGGTAGGATTATGCATATGGTTCATCCTACAAGTTTACATATGAGTTTCTCTAATTGTAGAATATAAATGTCTTAAAATAATAACTAAGAGACATGAACCTATGTTAAGCAATTGGATTAAAATTTTTCAAATACAGTATACTGTACCCTGATAGTATTAATGTATACTGCTATGATTTAATAAAAATATATATTTTGAGCAATTATATGATATCCTAAACATTCCCATGAATCTTGACTCTGAAGTTTATCTTTAGATATTTGAAGGCTATATTCTTTAAATTTAATACAATCTAATTGAAATAATTCCTGTAAAGTATCTGAACTAGTATGAGATAATATATCATCCATATAATACAAACAAATCCTATCTGGAAAATTCTTTCTAATATCTTCTAAAGGCTATTCTTCAAACCATTGACACAAGTTCTGCATGTTTAACATGCCTGTGGGAAGATATTCCAATTATACCTTTTGTCAGGATTTTTATTATTTAATCTGGGATGGTGAATTCAAAGCACACAGCATCCTTCTGTTTCAAGCAGATGTTATAATAGCAATCTTTTAGATCAATGATAAAAATTATATAATGCTTTTGTATGAAAGTATGATTGGAAATTTCTGGCAGTAAACGGCCATAATTTAAATTATAGCATTTATTTGTGTTAAGTCAGTCAGCATTCTCCATTTTCTTGACTTGTTATTAATTACAAAAACAGGACTGTTCTACTGGCTTGTGGTTGGTTGTCTATGGTCAGCCTGTAATTGTTCTTTAACTAACTGATGAAGCAGTTAATGTTTTAGCAGAGGAAGAGGCCATTGTTCCATCCAAACTGGTTTATCTGTTTTTCATTAAAAAGCAAAGGTAAAGTGCTTCTTAGTGACCTGTAGAACAAATCCTCTAGCAAAGATGACTTTTCTAACCTGTATTTGTCACTTTTTGTTTGAACAACATCAGGCTCAGTGTATGCAACTGGGTTCCATAGGGTCAAACTCCATGTTGAGCATGATGTTTTTTGGTAGCCTTAGAAATAGTAGGAATAGTAAACGTTGTTGCTCACTGTTTCAGTAAAGCTCTTCTTTAGAGGGTAATTGCAGTAGGACCAGTAAAAGGATGAGTACTGACCGCTTGACGATCAGGTCTCTTACAATTTATAGTTACAGTATTCTGTTCTATATCAGTCATTGTCCCAAGCTCAACAAATTTGGCTTTTATTTAGTTTTAGGCCCCATTTTCTGGCCACATATGAGAAGCAATGATGAATACATCAGCCCCAGTGTCTACCAGACCTTTAATCTGGACACTATGTTTAAATGTGACATCACATTAGGAACGAGAGTTGTTTAAGTATGCCGAAAGACTTGTTGACCTGTGCTTCCAAAGACACCTTCCTGTGTTACTAAAGCGGCTTTTCCCTAATGATAAGGTACAATTAATATTTGAGTCACACTCTGTCCTGACATTAATTGAACATCTTTTGTGGCTGAAGCATTTATTAAAATTTCTCCTTTATAATCTTGATCAATTACACCTGGAAGGACTGATACTCCTTCCAAAATAAGACTGCTTCTTCCTTGAATGAAGCCTTATTTTCCCTCAGGAATGGTTCAATAAACTCTAGTAGATAGTTTTTAAGGTGGTTCCCCACTATGTAAATTAACACTTGTTAATAAAGGTTGATCTATTTCTGCACTTCCTTGAGTGTCATGAAATGAATCTGAAATGTGAATTTTAATCTGTGGTTTGATTTCTAAATTGTCTGAATTTGTCTGTTAAATTTAATTGTTGTTCAGAAGAAATAATTATTGAGGGGAGCTCATGTTCTTTGTGGGCCTCAAGCTAGGCACACTTGCCTGTTTCCCCAGGTTCTGATTGGGGTTATTTTTATTTCCTTGTTCTTTCTGAAAAGGGAGAATATTGCCCTCTTTGTCCTTAACAGGGCAGCACTCATTGGTCCAATGTTTTCCCTTGCCACATCATTGGCATTCACCAGATTGTTTAGTCTAGGTTTTTACTTTCCTACATTCTTTTCTGACATGACTGTTTTTTCCACAGTGAAAACACTTTGCTTTCCCTGAATTAGTTTGCAAGGCTGAGGCAATAGCCATAGCTTTTACATTAGCTTTAAAAGTGCCAGATCCTATTTCTCTGGAAGCATGAATATACAGTTCAATGGTAACATCTTCCTGATTTTTAAGCCCTGCTTGGGCTCATTTACAATCAACATTCATATTTTCAAATGCCACTTGTAAATGAAACATTTTACAAGCCTCTTCTCCTGAAATGGAACATTCAATTGTCATTCTCAAACAAGCAATGAATTCCAAGAAAGGTACATTATTTCCTTGTAATATTTTACTAAAAACTATTTAATTTACCCTTTGTCATCAAGACGTTGCCATGCTCTAATGCACACATCTTTTATTTGTATTAATAGATTTGGTGTATATAATTTATTGTTCCACTGCCTCAAATTCTCCTGTTATGGTTAATTCTTCAAATGTACCAATGGGTGGATCCTGAAACCTATTAGGTTGGGCCTGAATTTTTGCTTTCTCTATCCACCAAGACCTAAATTGAATAAATTGCCCTGGACTCAAGGTAGTACATGCTAAGATTTCCCAATCCTGGGGAATAAATAAATGGTTTCCACAGTAATGGTTCAAAAGCCCTATGACATATGGAAAATTAGGACCATATGCATACACTTTATCTTAATTTATACTTGGATATGTGAAATACATACTCCTCCATATCTTTCATATCTTTTCATACTCCTCCATATCTGTGGAGGGCAATGTAGAACAGAACACAGGGGCAGCATGGATAAGATTAGAATTAGAAGAGTCAAATGGAAAATGGACTCTAGTATTATATTCAGAATTTGTCAGATCAGGCCAAACTGGGTATAAGCCAGGAGGCTCTGTGGGAGTCTAAGGATCATCCTGCCACTTAAAAGGCTGTTTAGGAGCAGTAGTAGGCTGTTTAGGAGCATTAGCAGGCAGCATAAGAGGTTGAGGAAGAGCTCTAGGAGAAACATTGTAATTAGGGGCACAGAATAATGACTCCTATCCTTAGAATCTTTCTTTTCTATAGCCTAAAATCATTTATTCTATATTTTATAATTTTTCTTCCAGTATTAATGTTAGCTCTTATATATCTTCAGGGTTTGAGTAGCTAGTAACACACTCACTCTCAAAGTCAATAAAATCTTTCCAGAATCCTTGCTCTCATAGCTTCCTCATCAGAGTCATCAGAAAAACTGTCCTTTTTATGACTTTTCATGAGTTCATCATAAACTGGATGTTTATTCTCCTCTTGCTCCATCTGAGGAGGAGGGGTTGGAGGAGGTGAGGGGCTTAAGTTTCCCATTTCTGAGCTAGACTGGAAATGTTGCAGGATGGCTTTAACTAAATAGTAAGCATTCCATACATCTTTGTGTATGAAGTCACCCCTATGATGCACTTATTTTGAATGTCCTACCCACATTGTTTGATACTTTGTAATTTAATTTATTCTTTCTTTCTGTAGGAAACCAATAACAATGTTTAGCAACCACCTGAAACAATTCTCTCAGAACTTTAGTTTTGATAATAATAATTGAAGAACATAATAAGGTTTTCAAAAAAGAAATATACTGTTCTTCTAAGGATTGAGAATTACCCACTGTTCTGATTAAATCCTTATAACTACTATGAATTCCGCATACTCACCTCATGGCCAGAACCTACTAGTTTCAAAGTCCTGTTCCTACCTTAGGTGTGCAGCTGTCAAGCAGGAGAGGATTCTCCTGGTTGTACTGATTTAACAAGATTTATTTACTGCTTCCAGATGGATTGAGGCTTCAAAGATCAGGCAAACAAGTAGCCGTTTCCCCACAGCAGCTTCTTCAATTTATCAATAAGTGGGCTACAAAGTTGACGATATAGGTTTACAATGATTACACTTTTCAATCTGAGACAATAGTCCCTTGCCTCAAGAGACTCTGTCAAACTCTCACTCTGTTTCCCAAGCTGGATTATCTATGACCTCAGCCTTGCATAAAATAACATCCAACAATTCAGTCAAAGTGATACTCCAATGATCCCCCTGCCTCAGCTGGAATTATACATAAGGGATTCAACACTTGATTACCCTTTTAGGTCAAGTGGAAACCCGTCAGGAGATCAGGGCTGAGGTTGTCTTTCTATTGTTCACCCATGTCTCTAATAAAGGAAAGGAGGTCAGAGTATCTATGCAGTTTGACTGCCCAGAGCATCAAAATATTATAGTCATGCATAGGATATGTCATTGAGCTCTACTTAAGAAATGATCTTATCAGAGTCTTTTCTAATTCTCAGAGCTTGTTGACACATAGGGAGTATTTCAGCACTGTTTTACATGTTTATGGTGTAAGATTACCACAACTATGCATAGATCTATTTTATCCTTATCATGTTTCATTAGTTACTGTGTATTATACATGTGATCCAACATAATTCTTCTATGTGCATCATGGCAAAGAAGCCAAAAGGACACATAGGCATGGAATTCAAGATTGTTGATAATTTAAAGACAGGCTGATATTTCCCAAGATCATCATAAAAACTACAGTTATGAAGTACACTAATGGGCTGACTGCCTCCCCAGAGTTAGATATTGAAACTTAGTTGAGAAACCTACCATCTAAACCAAGCCTATTCTTGAGAAAGAAGTCAAATATCATGAAAAGTAGAAGGGGAATTGTGTGATGTACCATTTACGTCTGTAAAATGACTGTGAGAACATTGGGCTTAATTTCTATTTCTATAACGTAACAGGGCAGCACTACATATAAACCACACTCTTCCGTTTGATTACAAATCAGTGCCTTGAAAATCAAAGGATGGGTTGTTGAATCTCTTGGCCATGATTACAAAGTAAAATTTCAGAGGAAGGAATTGAGTTTGGATAAAATAACCACACTCTTTGTAACAGTATGAACCCAATAATAAACCTGGATAGCAAATACACATGCTTAGCTGGAATAAGATTAGACTTAAATTTGGTAACCCTGGGCAATAGCCATTGTGATTTCATCCATGGTGAACATATAATGACTTCATCCTTGAAAGTCTTGGGATCCAGGCTTCTGGTAAAAGAAACTCACTGAAATTTTTAGCTGGTGTCCTAAAAATGTTTGATCCAGGAGATTCCTTAGTCATCCATTCACAGACAAAGAAATGATCTCCCATGTGTACCTTATTGATTACATAAATGGTGGAGATGCCAGTCAGTAGGCTGACATAGCAGTTGATATTTTGTAGAGCGGTGAGACTCCAGTTGCATATCAGATGATAAAATTGCATAGAAACATTTAAATAGAAAGCTGTTTGTTTTTTCTTTTTTTTTTTTTAATTGAGACAGAGTTTGGTTTTGTCACTTTCAGAAGAGTGTTGTGCCATCACAGATTCCAGAAACTTCCATCTCCTAGGCTCAGGGGATTGTTTTGCCTCATCCTCCATGGTCAGCCACCATATGAGACATCAAAGTTAGGATATGTTTCAAATGATGTTCTGTGTGGTCAGAGGTGGTTCTTCATGCTTCTTCTCTTGGCAATTTGGGAGGCCCAGTCAGTTGGATTGTCTGATCTTGGAATTGGAGACAAGCTTCAGCACTAGTGAGTTACCCATCGCAGAAGAATAAAAAATGGCCAAATGTTATGCAAGGTTCCTGCATGCCAGCTGAAGGCATAAATTAACTTGATGAGAAAACTTGAAATTACCTTTAGATGATACTATGATTCTTTACCAAATGCACAAAACAAGACTCTGTCTCAATAAATAAATGGAAAAAATCATTTTGGAGTTACTCCTCATTTTTACTTTTATTTTATAGAAACAGATATTTACTTTATGTATCACACTCGGTAAATTCTATGGCATTTACAGATAACAGAAACCTACAACTCTTCAGCTTAGGTGATTTCCTTCTGCCAGACTCCCAAGTACCTGAATCTACAGGTGCATGCCACAACACCTAGCTGTTATTTTTACTTTTGATGATGGTTCTAGTGTTAAAAATTATTCCCTAGGTTAGATGTCCACTCGAGAAATTATTCTCTAATAGATAATTTTTTCCTACAATTTCTTTTAGTCAAGTCTTTATATTTTACAAAACTCTGAACCTTTGGTATCTTAGATTCTTGTAGTCACTCTAAACTGCCTCACCGTGAAGTTTTGACACACTCAGAATTTTTTATCCACCCTAAAATATCCATATTTTACACCGTATTCCTCCTGTTGCACTTTTAAATCTCAGTAATATTCCCTTGCATAGAACAGACAACTCTGGACCATCCCTACCCATCAGAACAAATGTCAGTCTCCTATAATACCAGCTGCAAACAAAATTTTCCTGACTCATTGTTCACTCTTCCACACAGTAACCACAATAAATCTCCTTTTTTCATGTACTCCTGTATTCCATGTGCCTACTGATGTTTCATCATAATTTTGTTCTTAGAACTTGTATCTAGCAACTTTTTTTCTTTTATTTCCTTCTTCCTTCTTCCTTCCTTCCTTCCTTCCTTCCTTCCTTCCTTCCCTCCCTCCCTCCCTCCCTCCCTCCCTCCCTCCCTCCTTCCTTTCTTTCTTTCTTTCTTTCTTTCTTTCTTTCTTTCTTTCTTTCCTTCTCTCATTATTTTTCATGAGAGCAACTCTCACTCTACTTCTCAGGTTACATTGCTAATGACCTCAGCCTTGCACACAATGACATCCAACACTTAGGTTGAAGTGATACTCCTGTATCAGCCTCTAGAGTTTATAGGTAAGGGATACAACACATGACTACCCTTTCTATTTGAGTAGAAATCCAGTGAATGGTCAGGGTGGAGGTTTTCTTTCTGTTGCTCAGCCTTGGTCTAACATGAAAACTCAGGGGATCTGTCCAATGTCACAGCCCAAAACATCAAAATTTTGTAGTCATGTGTTAGATAAGTCACTGACCTCTACTTGAAAATTGAGCTCATCAAAGACTTTGAGGATTGTCCAATACTCAGGCCTCAGTGACCCATAGGCTGTATGTCCGTACCTTTACATATCCACGGTGGGAGATCAACACAACTATGCATGGATCTCTTTTATCCTCATCAGGCTTTGTTAGTTATTATGTATTATACATGTGATCCAATATAACTCTTCAACATGCATTGTGGCCATAGTCCAAAAGTTTAGACCCACCTATTATAGCATGCAGGATTGATGGAAATTTAAAGACAGGTTGATGTTTCCCAAGATCATGATAACTAACTTCAGATATAGAAAACACCCCTGGATACGGTGCCTCACCAGATTTTGAGAGGCAACCTACAGTGAGACACCTATCATCTGAAACAAGACTATTCTAGTGAAAGAAGTCAAACATCATGAAAAGTAGAACTATGAATTGTGTTATGTACCATTTAGGTCTTTCAAATCATTGTCTGATCATTGGGCTCAATTTCTTATGCTAAAACATTGCAATGAAGAGTATAGATCTCCTCCATATTCTTCCATTTAATTACAAATCCATGATCTGAAAAAGAAAGAATGGGTTGTTGAATCCAATGGCCATTGTTAAAAAACAAAATTTCCGAAGCCGGAATTGAGTATGAAGAAAAGAAGCAAGCTATAACAGTTTGACTCCAACAACAAACCCAGACAGGAACTTTGTATAATTAGCAGGAATGAGATTAAGCTTAAAGATGGTAACCTAGGTTTACACTCATTGCGATGTCATCCATGGTTTCCATGTAGTGACTTCATCCTGAAATGTCATGGGATTCAGACTTCTGGTCAAAGATACTCACTGGACTTTTCTGCTCACTTCAGCTGGTGTCCTATATATGTTTGATCCAGGACATTTCTTAGCCTTTCATCCACAAACAGAGAATTGATCTCCTATTTGTATCTAATTGATTACATTAATGGCTGAGATTCCAACCACTAGGTTGATTGAAAAGTTGAGATCTTGTGCATTAGGGAGACTCAAGCTGCATTCCAGACAGGAAAACTGCATAGAGACAATTAAGAAGGATGTTCTTTGTTTTATTTATTTATTTGAGACAGAGTTCCACTTTGTAAATCTCTGGAGCCTTCTTTGCCAACACAGATCACAGAAACCTTCATCTCCTTGGCTCAGTGAATCGTTATGCCTCATCACCCCGTAACTTGAACTACAGGTACCTGCTTCAATACTCAGCTATTTAAGTTGCATATAGGCTGGGACCGTATTCAAAATCAACACCCTAATAGTGAGCCACCAATTTAGACATTTAATGTAGGATGTATTTCAATCTGGGTTTTGTGCCAGGGATGTTACATCATACCTGTTTACTTGGCAATTTGGGAGGCCCAATCAGTTGTATTTTCTGAGCTGATGAAATAGAGAATACCCTCAGCACTAGTAAGATACCCACGTCTAGGGGAAAAAAAAAAAAACTGGACGTTATGAAGGCCCTTGGCATGCCATCTGAGAAAATAGGTTCCATTGATGAAAACACCTGTAGTTTGCTGTTAGCTATGACATCAGGGTATTCTAGTAAAGTCATCAAAACAAGACTCAATTTATGTCTCAATAAATAAATGGAGAAAACCATTTATATTGGAGTTACTGCACATTTTGCCTTTTTAAAATTTTACATATAGAGACTTACATTATTTTTTATAATGATTAAAGTTCTTGGGCACTTACATATCACAGCAATGTCCAAATCCTGGGCTCAGGAGATTTTCTTTTCTCAGCCTCCTGAATAGATACGACTACAGGAGAACACCACAATGCCTGATTATTATTTTTACTTGTGACCACAAATCTAGTGTTGAAAATTTTCTACTAAATTAGATGTCAACAAGAGAAATTACTCTCTCATCAGGAAATTTTTTTCCTACAACCCCTATTAATCAAGGCTTAGTATTTTCCACAACACTCACCCTTTGATATCATAGATTCTTGAAGTCACTATAAATTGCTCATATAGAGAACAGTTGACTCAAGTCAGGTTTTAAAGGCACACTAAAATATCCAGATTCTACACTCCACCACTTCTGCTGCACTTTTCAATCTGGGCCAAAATTTCCTTGCCCCAATTAGTCCAAGACCAGTTACCAGACATTTGGGTGACCCCTAACCATCAGATCAACTCAGAGTCTTCTAAGCAACCAACTGCAAATGAACTTGTCCTGACTCATTGTTACCACTTCCCCTGCCCATTAGGACCACAACATATCTCCATTTTTATGTAGTCCTTTATTCCATCTGCCTACTGATGTTTCTTCATAATTTCTGTCTTGGAACCTGTACTTAGCAAAATGTCTTTTCTTTCCTTCTTTCCTTCTTTCCTTCTTTCTTTCCTTCCTTCCTTCCTTCCTTCCTTCCTTCCTTCCTTCCTTCTCTCTCTCTCTTTATATATTTTTTAAATATTATTTTTTCCTAAAGAGACTGATTCTAATTCTGGTCCCCATGCTAGATTGTGCATGACTGCAGCCTTACAAACAATGACATCCAACTATACATTTGAAGTGATACTCCAAGTGATCCTCCTGCCTCAGCTAGAATTATAGTTAAGGGATACGACTTTTAAATACCTTGTCTATTTGAGAAGAAACCTGGTGTGAAATCAGGGCATAGCTTCTCTTTCAGTTTCTCAGCCTTATCTCTATCTCGGTTGGACTTCCCAGGGCCAAAAACTACCAAATGTAGTAATTTTTTGTCAGATATGTCACTGAGTTGTACATAATAAATGAGCTTTTTATGGACTTTGAAGATTGTTCAATTCTCAGGGCTGTGTGACACATAGTATTTAAGGACTGCTTTACATATCCGTTGTGGGAGATCACAACAACTATGCATGGATCTCTTTTATCCTAGTCAGGTTTCATTAGTTATTGTGTATTATACATGTGATCCAACCTAACTCTTCAAGGTTCATTGTGGCCAAGAAGCTAAAAGTTTAGACACACCTAGCACAGAATTCAGGATTGATGAAAATTATAAGATAGGTTGATATTTTCCAAACATCAGAAATAACTACAGATATGGAGTACAGTACTGGAAACAGTGACTCATCAGATATCCAGAGGAAACCTTCAGTGATATATTTACCTTCTGACATCCTATTCTAGATAAAGAAGTCAAACATCATGAAAAGTATAACTGGGAATTGGGTGACATGCCATTTAGGTCTTTCAAATCATTGTACAATCATTGGTCTCAATTTCTTGTTCTCTAACATCCCAGGGAAGCACTAAGTATGAAACCCAGTCTTCCATTTGATTACAAATCCATGACATGAAAGGGAAAGTGTGGGTTGTGGAATCCCCTGTCCATGATTACATGACAAAATTTAGAAATCAGGAATTGAGTGTGGAGAAGAGAACCCTCATTTTTCTAGCAACTGAAACCCAACAACAAATATAGCGAGCATCTACACAAGGTTAGCAGAAATAAGTGTAAGTTTAAAGAGGGTATCCCAAGGCAGCACCCATTCTTATGTCATCAATGGTGACCATATATTGAGTTCATCCTGGAATGTCATGGGATCCAGGCTTCTGGTCAAAGATACTCAGTGAACATCTGTGCTCACTTCAGCTGGTGTCCTAAAGGGTTTGATCCAGGTCATTTCTTAGCCCACCATCCACAGGCATACAAGTGATTTCCCATTTGCCTTATTGATTACATTAACAACTGGGATTCCAGTCACTAGGCTTATACAACAGTAGCAATTTTTTTCAGCAGTGAGGCCAAAGCTGCATTCCAGAGGCCTAGAGACACTTAAGTAGGATGCACTTTTTGTTTTTTTTAAAGAGCATTTCAATTTGTCAATTTTAGTGGAATTATGCACCATCACAGCTCACAGAAATATCCATCTCCTGGGCTCAGGCCATTCTTTCACCTCAGCCTCACCAAGACAGGTGCCCGCCTCAATGTCCAGCTAATTTTTGCTGCAGATTGGCTGGGACCTTTTTCAAAATCACCACCCTTATGGTAAGCCCCCTCTCCAGACATCCAAGAATATATATTTTTCAAACAATGTTTTGTGGCCAGGGTGATTAATCAATCATGCCTGTCATCTTGACAATTTGGGAGGCCCAGTCAGTTGGATTGTCTGATCTTCCAGATTGGAGACCAGCCTCAGGAGAATGAGATAACCATCTCTGAAATATAAAAAAAATGTATAGATGGTATACAAGCTCCTGACATGCCAGTTGAGGGATTAATGTTTTATAAGAACACTTGAAGTTTTTTGTAAGGTATGATACCAGGGTACTGTAGCATATGCAAAAAGAAAAAAAAAAACATTCTGTTTCAATAAATAAATGGAGAAAAACATTTTTATTGCAGTTAATCCTCATTTTTACTTTTTATTTGTTTGTTTTTTGTTTTTTGTAAAGACAGAGACTTACTTTATTTATCACCAAACCTCCAATTCCTGGTCTTAGTTGATTGTTTTCTCTCAGCCTCTCGAATACCTGGGAGTACAGGTGCATGCCACAAGGGCTGGTCATTACTACTACATTTCACCATGGATCTGGTCTTAAAAAATTTTCCCTATGTTAGATGTCATTATTTTCTCATAGCAAAATATTTTTCTTCCAACCCCTGATAGTCAAGACTTCAGATTTTACACAGCTCTAAACTTTTGACATCTTAGATTCTTGTAGTCACTCTAAACTGCCCACATAGTGAATTCGTGGTCAAGTCAGTTTTTTTTTTTTTTTATGCAAACTAAAAGATCCAGATTATACACTCCACCCCTTCTGTTGTGCTTTTCAATCTGGGCCAATATTCCCTTGCCCCAATTAGTCCAAGACCAGAAACCCAACATCTCTGGATGACCCCTTCCTATCAGATCAAAGGGAGGTCTCCTAAGGAACCAATCACAAATGAACTTGAACTGAATCATTGTTCCATATTCCCCCCAAGGACCACAATAAATCTCCTTCTTTATATAGTCCTGTATTCCATCTGCTTACTGAACTTTTCTCAAAATTTTGCTCTTGGAAACTATACCTAAGAAAATTTATTTTTCTCTTTCTATCATTCTTTAATTATTTTTCATGATACAGACCCTCATTATTCTCCCCAGGCTAGAAATTTTATGACCTCAGCCTTTCAGACAATGACATCCAACTCAAGGGTTAAAGTGGCACTCTAAGTGTTCCTCCTGCCTCAGCTTGAACTATAGGTAAGAGATATAACCCTTTATACTCTTTCTGTTTTAGTAGAAACCCTGTGGGATATCAGGGATGAGATTGTCTTTCTGTTGCTCAGCCTTGTCTCTAACATGGGAGCTCAGAGTATATGCTTAATTGCACTTCCTAGAACATGGAAATATTGTAGTCATGCTTATGATTAGTCTTTGGGATCTACTTAACAAATGTGCTTATTGGGGACTTTGATTATTGTCCAGTCCTCAGCCTTGGTAAACCATAGGGAGTATATCAAGACTCTATTAGATATCCATGGTGGGAGATCACAATAACTATCCATGGATCTTTTTTATCATTGCCAGGTTTCATTAGTTATTGTGTATTATACATGTGATCCAACATAACTCTTGAACATTCTTTCAATTTGACTACAAGTCCCTGTCAAAAGGAAAAGGTAATTTGTTGAATCTCTTGGTCATGATTACAAAACAAAATTATGAAACAGAATTTGAGGGTGAAGACAAGATCCCCACCTTTTGTAACTGTTTTAACCCAACAATAAATGAGGACAAAAACCACAAATGCTTAGAAGGAATAAGATTAAGCTTAAATATGGTAACCCAGGGCAATTCCCATTGTGATGTCATCCATGGTGACCACATAGTGACTTCATCCTGGAATGTCAAGGGATGCAGGCTTCTGCTCCAAGATACTCAGAGAAATTTTTTGCTCTATTTAGCTAGTATTCTACAATTGTTTGATCCAGGACTTTTCTAGACTGCTATCCTCAGACAAAGAAGTTGTCTCTCACTTGTGCCTTATTGATTACATTAATATCTGAGATTCCAGTCACTAGTGTGAAACAACAGTTAAGATTTTGTGAGCTAGGATGGAATTCTGGGACAATGGCTGACTAGTAGCAGCCCTCAGCAGAGACTCCTTAGCAGAGGAAGAAAAACTGGATGAAATCAAATCTATGAAGCCAAAGATAGGGATCTGAAACAAGAAAGAATTTCAGCACGCTGTAACTCCAAGGAAGAGCATCAAGAAAACAAATTAGTGTTTGGGTGTACTTTCACTCCATTTGGCCTCATCTTCCTGCAACATTTCTTGTTCCTGAACCTGAAGTGAGACCACCCAAGGAGAGAGCAGGGTCAGATGCACATGGTTGTCACAACTAATATTCTGGACACCCATGTGGGGTCCCTTATCATCCTGGGTGATGTGAACCACTAAGCATGCCAGGAAGTTAGCTTGGTTTTCCTGTGTAGATACATCAACTGGGCATAGAAATGTCTCATTTCTATGAGGATCATTGAGGAGTCAGACACTGGGATGAACTGGCACCTGCACTGGGGAGATGTGTGAGGCAAGGAAGGACCAGTTAGGTCCCACCATATATGAGTAGAAGAGGAGTCTGATCAACCCCGGAGAATTAGATCCCCAGCAAGATTGAAGAGAGACATGAAAGAGTGTGGGTATAGTGTGACTGAGATGGACACCAACTTCCCCTAACAGGGTGTAGGAAAATGTTGGTTCTGAGCCATGGTAGTGGCATATACCTTATAAAGAGAAAAGGAAGTTCAACTGGGAAACTGAGGCTGGCCAGGATAGCAAGTAGATTTGGATAATGTTAGAATTGTGTGTGTGTGAGTGTTTGGAGACTGAGATGGGTAATAATAGGTGGGGCTCTGACTCTCCCTTTTTCACAGGGTGAAACAACTATATGACCCTGTTTTATGCCATTAGTTGCCCCATTTTTATCCCATCTGTGATGGGTTTGTAGTTTGTCTGATGGAAGAAAATGGGAAACACGGAGGGGAAGTCCACTCCTTGGGAACTATGATGAAGTATTTTAAGGAAGGGTTTGCATGGCGCAGTGCACATAATGCAGTGAGTAAGGCACCAGCCGCATACACTGAGGCAAGTAGGTTTGAGCCCAGCCCATGTCTGCTAAACAACAAGACAAGTGTAACCAAAAAATAGCTGGGCATTGTGGTGGGCACCTGTAGTCCCAGCAACTTGGGAGGCTGATGCAAGAGAATCGCTTAAGCCCAAGAGTTTACTGTGAGCTGAGATGACACAGTACTCAACTGAGGGCAAGATAGTGAGACTCTGTCTCAAAAAAATTAAAAAAAAAAAAAAGCATTTGCAAGATACTATGCAGTAACTATGTTTCTGGGGAGATTGGAAGAATTTATGATTGAATGAATTTATGCTTTGTATGAGCATAAATGACTCAAGAGTCTTGTTGTTCCAATGACTGGTATCCTTTGAGATAAAATTAATTTTAGACCCATTATATTAAAGTTCATATGTTCAAAGATTAAAAAAAAGGTTTTGTGCAGCAGTGAGACTCAAGCTGCATTCTAGATGGTAAAACTGCATAGAGACATTTAAGCAGTCTGCTCATTGTTCTTTTTTTTTTTTTTTCTGAGACAGTTTCACTTTGTCACTCTCCACTCTCCATCGCGTTCTTTGCCATCAGAGTTGACATAAACCTCCAGCTTCTGGCCTCAGGTGATTTTTGGCCTCAGCCTCTTCAGTAAATTGAACTACAGGCACCTGCGTCAATGCTCAGCTATTTTTTGTTACAGTCACTTACATAGTGAGCCACCACTTCAGACATCAGAGTTGTGATATTTTTAAAACTAGGCTTTGTGGCCAGGGGTGGGTCTTTATGCCTCTCATCCTGGCAATTGGAAAGTCACAGTCCATTGTATTCACTGAGCTTTGAATCAAAGACCAGCCTCAGCATTAGTGAGATACCCATCTCTAATAAATAAAAAACGATAATAGGTTATACAGGCTGGTGGCATGCCAGTTGAGGAAATACATTTGCTTGGTGAGAACACTTGAATTTTGCTGTGAGCTATGACACCAGATTACTCTACCAAAGAGAAAAAAAAAAAAGATTCTGTCTCAAAAAATAAATAGATAAAAATATTTGTATTGGAGTTACTCCTCATTTTTACTTTTTTTCTTTATAGAGACTGAGACACACTTTACTCACCATATTCAGTAAAAATCTTTGGGGTCTACAGTTCACAGCAAGGTCCAACTCCTGGGCTTAAGCATTTTTCTACTCTTACCATCTGGAGTATTTGGGATTACAGGTGGATGCCACTATTCCTGGCTATTATACACAGATCTAGTGTATAAAATTTTTTCTTAAATTAAATGTCAATTGCAGAAATTATTCTTCCAAATGGAAATTTTATTTCCTACAACTCCTATTAGACAAGCTTCAAATTTTACACAATTATAACTCTTTGCTATCTTAGATACTTGTAGTCACTCTAAACTTCTAACATAGTAAATTTTCTACACAAGTCATTTTTTTTATGTATACTAAAATATCCAGATTCTACACTCCACCCCTTGTGATGCACTTTTAAATCAGGGCCAATATTCCCTTGCCTCAATCAGTCCAAGACCAGAGTGCAGACAACTCTGGATGACCCCTACCCATCATATCAACTGGCAGTCTCCTAAGGAACCAACTGCCAATAAACTTGTTCAGACTCATTGATACCTCCTTCCTCTAGTACCACAATTAATCTCCTCCTTTATGTAGTCCTGTATTCCATCTGCCTACTGACCTTTCCTGGTAATTTCTCTTTTGGAAACTGTACCTAGAAAAATTTATTTCTTTCTCTTTCTTATTTTTTCTTTCTTTTTTTAAATTAAATGATAGCTGTATACATTAATGCAAACATGGGGTACAGTGTAGTGTTTTCATGTACATTTTGAAATACTTTCATGAAGCTGGTTTACATAAATTTTGTGTCATTTGCATAGTCATGGTGTTAAAACATTTATATTCTTGTTCTAGAAAAGTTCACTTGTACCCTTGTTAGACAAAAATATAGGTGATCTTTCCGGTCAACCTCGCACCACCCAGCCGCCATTCTCTCCTCCTCTTCCCTGCCCCCTCCCCATGTTCTTGGGCTAGAATTAATTTGTATCTTTCATTTGAGAGCCATAAATTAGTTTCATAAAAGGGCTGTGTACATTGGATACTTTTTCTTCCATTCCTGTGATATTTTGCTAAGAAGAACATTTTCCAGTTCCATCCATGTAAACATGAAGGAGGTAAAGTCTTTGTTTTTCTTTAGGGCTTCATAGTATTCCATGGTGTACATGTACCACAGTTTATTGATCCATTCGTGGATTGATGGGCACTTGGGCTTTTTTCATGACCTGACAATTATGAATTGGGCTGCAATTAACATTGTGGTACAAACATCTTTATTGTAATGTGATTTTTTATCTTCTGGGTATATACCTAATAGTGGAATTGTAGGATCGAATGGCAGGTCTATTTTTAGTTCTCTAAGTGTTCTCCAGACATAAATCAATACATGTAATTCATCACATAAACAAATCAAAAAACAAAGACCATACGATTCTCTCAATCTATGCAGAAAAAGCTTTTGATAATATTCAGCACCCCTTCATGATCAGAACACTTAAAAAAATTGGTATAGAGAGAACATTTCTTAAGCTGATAGAGGCCATCTACAACAAACCCACAGCCAATATTGTAATCAATGGAGTTAAATTGAAATCATTCCCACTCAGTTCAGGAACCAGGCAAGGTTGCCCATTGTCCCCACTACTATTTAACATTGTAATGGAAGTTCTAGCTACTGCAATTGGGGTAGAAAAGGCAATTAAGGGCATTCATATAGGAACAGAAGAGATCAAACTTTCACTTTTCGCAGATGATATGATTGTATATCTGGAAAACAGCAGGGACTCAACTAAAAAACTCTTAGAAGTGATCAAGGAATACAGTGGTGTATCAGGATACAAAATCTGTAGCCTTTATATATACCAAAAACAGCCAAGCTGAATAAAAGAGTCAAGGACTCCATCCCATTTAAAGTAGTACCAAAGAAGATGAAATATTTGGGCGCATACTTAACAAAAGATGTGAAAGATCTATATAAAGAAAACTATGAAACTCTAAGAAAAGAAACAACCGAAAATGTTAACAAATGGAAAAATATACAGTGTTCATGGCTAGAAAGAATTAACATTGTTAAAATGTCCATATTACCGAAAGCAATATACAATTTTAATGCAATCCCCATTAAAGCCACACTGTCATATTTTAAAGATCTTGAGAAAATAATACTCTGCTTTATATGGAATCAGAAAAGACCTTGAATAGCTAAGACATTACTCAGGAATAAAAACAAAGCAGGAGGAATCACCCTACCAGACCTCAGACTATAATATAAAGCGATAGTACTTAAAACAGCACGGTATTGGCACAAAAACAGAGAGGTAGATGTATGGAACAGAATAGAAAGCCAACAGATGAATCCAGCTACCTACTGTTACCTAATCTTTGATAAACAAATAAAAAACATTGAATGGGGAAATGATTCCCTATTTAACAAATGGTGCTGGATGAACTGGCTGGGGACCTGTAGAAGACTGAAACTGGAGCCAAACCTTTCACCATTAACTAAATTAGACTCTCACTGGATAGTTAACATTCAAAATCAGCCTGGCAAAATCTTTTATGAGATGGACCCCACAGGCAATTGAAGCAACATCAAAAATACTGTATTAGGACCTGATTAAACTAAAGAGCTTCTGAACAGCCAAGAGCACAGTAAGTAGGGCATGCAGACAGCCCTCAGAGTGGGAGAAAATATTTGCAAGTTATGTTTCTGACAAAGGTTTAATAACCAGAATCCATAGACAACTCAAACTTATTAACAAAAACAAACAAACAAACAAACAAAACAAATGATCCCATTGCAAGGTGGGCAAAGGACTTGAAAAGAAATTTCAGCAAAGAAGATAGGCATGTGGCCTATGGATATATGAAAACTTGCTCACCATCCTTAATCATTAGAGAAATGCAATTTAATACATTCCTTTTGGAAAGACATCTGGAGAACACTTAGAGAACTAAAAATATCTTTCTTTCTTTCTTTCTTTCTTTCTTTCTTTCTTTCTTTCTTTCTTTCTTTTTTCTTTCATTATTTTTCATGAGATAAACTCTCACTTTGTTCTTCAGAGTAGATTGTTCATTACCTCAGACTTGCACATAAACATCCAGTTCTGTTGATTTGATCCTTATGCCTCAGCCACTAGAATTGCTGGAATTATAGGTAAGGAAAACAGCATTTGAATGCTTTTTCTGTATGAGTAGAAACCTGATCGTGGTGGAGGATCAGAGCTAATGCCATAATTTTGTTGCTCAGACTTGTCTCTAACATAGGACCTCAGTGGAGCTGCCCAATTTCATTGTCCAGAGAATCACAATATTATGGTCATGCATGGGAAAAGTCACTGAGCTCTACTGAAAAAACGAACTTATTGGGAACTTTGAACAATTTTCAATCCTCAGGCTTCTGTGACACGTAGGAAGTTGTCAGGACTGTTTTAAATATTCATGATAGGAGATCACCATAACTATGCACGGATCTCTTTTATCTTTTCCAGGTTTCATTAGTTAATGTGCATGATACATGTCATACAACATAACTCTTCAACATGCATTGTGGCTAAGAAGCCAAAAATTTAGACACTCTAAGATCAGAACTCAGGATAGATGAAAATTTAAAGATAGGCTGAAATTTCCCTTGATCATTATAAATCATTGCAGTTATGGAGTACATTACTAGACACAGTTCCTTGCCAGATTTTGAGAGCGAAACCTTAGGGATAGACCTTCTGTCTAAAGCAAACCTATTTTAGAGAAAGTAGTAAAATATCACGGAAAGTGGAAGTGGGAATAATGTGAAGTAGTGTTTAGGATTGTCAAATCATTGTACAATTATTGGGCAATATTTCTTGTTCTATAACATCCCAGGTCATCACTAGGCATAAATCACACACTTACATTAGATTACAGATCCATGAGTTGAAAATTAATACATGGGTTGTTAAAAACCTTGACTATTGTTACAAAACAAAATTTAGGAAGCAGAAATTGAGTTGGGAAGAAATGAACTATACTCTTTGTAAAAGTGTGAACTCAAGAACACACCCAGAAAGAGAATATTCATGCTTAGCAATAATAAGATTAAGCTTAAAGATGGTAACCTAGGTCAACACCAATTCTGATTTTATCCATGATGACTATGTAGTGACTTTGTCCAAAAATGTCGTGGGATGCACGTTTCTGGTCGAATATGCTCAATAGACTGTTCTGCTCTCTTCAGTTTGTGTCCTTCAATTATTTGATCCAGAACATTTCATAGCTCTCCATCCACAGACAGAAAAATGACCTCAAATTTTTGCCTTATTGATTACATTAATGGCTAAGATTCCAGTCACTAGCCTGGCACAATAGTTGAGATTTTGTAAAGCAGTGAGAATCAAGCTGCATACTAGATGGTAAAGTGGCATAGAGACAATTAAGTAGGATGCTCTTTGGCCTTTTTTTCTGTTTTTTTTTTGGGGGGGGTGGACAGAGATTCACTTTGTCACTATCTGTAGAGAAGTATGCCATCAGAGCTAAGAGAAATATCAATCATCTGGGATCAGGTGATTCTTTTGCCTCAGCCTCCCCAGGAACTTGAACTACAGGATCCCACCTCAATGCCCAACAATTTTTTCCTGAAAATTGACTGGGACTATTTTTTAATTTACCATCATCTTGATGAGCCATCACTGCAGACATAGAAGATGGGATATTTTTTAAACTATGTTTTGTGTCCAAGGGTGGTTCCTGATGCCTCTCGGGTTAGCAATTTGGGAGGCCCTGTCAGTTGGAATGTCTGACCTTCTGAATTAGAGACCAGCATCAACACTAGTAAATCCCCATCTCTGAAGAATGAAAAATGGCTGGAACTTGTGCAGGTTCCTGGAGTGCCAGCTGCGGGAATAGGTTCTCTTGAGGCGAACACTTGAAGTTTCGTGTTAGCTACGGTACCATGGTACTTCAGCAAGGGCAAAAAAAAAAAAAAAAAGACTATTTTAATAAATAAATGGAAAAAAGCATTTGTATTGTAGTTACTTCTCATTTTTACTTTTGAAATATAGAGACAGAGACTTACCTTTTATATCACTCAGTAATGTTCTGTGGAGACTACAGATCACAGCAACCTCCAAAACCTGGGCTTACGTGATTTTCTAATCTCAGCCTCCCCAGTGCTGTGTCTACAGGTCTAAATCACAATGCCAGACTTTTATTTTCACTTTTGACCATGGATCTAGGTTAAGCATTTTTCCCTAGATTAGATGTCAACTGGAGAAGTTATTCTCTGGTAGGCAATCTTTTTTGTAAAACCCCTATTGTTTAAAACTTCAGATTTTACGCAATTTTGAACCTTTCATATCTCAGATTCTGGTTTTTACTCTAAACTTCCTACCCAGTAATTTCTTTACTCAAGTCAAGTTTTTCTATGCAAACTAAAATATCCAGATACTACACTCCACCCCTTCTTTTACTTTTATATCTGGGCCAATATTCCTTTGCCCCAATCAGTCCAAAGCCAGGAAAAGACATCTCTGGATGACCCCTACCCATCAGATAACTGGCAGACTCCTATGGAACCAACTATAAACAATTTTGTCCTGATACATTGTTCCCTCATTTCTCCAGGAACCACAATAAATCTCTTCCTGTAGGTAATAATGCATTCCATCTGCCTACTGATTTTCCCTCCTACTTAATTCTTGGAAACTGCATGTAGAAAAATTTATTTTTTTTTCTTCTTTCCCTCCTTCCTCCCTTACTTTCTTCCCTCTCTCCCTCCCTCCTTCCTTCCTTCCTTCCTTCCTTTTTTCTTTCTTTCTTTCTTTCTTTCTTTCTTTCTTTCTTTCTTTCTCTCTCTCTCTCTCTTTTTTCTTTCTTTCTTTCTTTCTTTCTTTCTTTCTTTCTTTCTTTCTTTCCTTCTTTCCTTCTTTCTTTCTTTCTTTCATCTTTCATCATCATTTTACATCAGATCACCTCTCAATCTTTCCCCAAGACTACATTTTCCATAAACTCAGCCTTTCATAGAATGACATGCAAATCTTTTGTTGAAGTGAACCTCATACCTCTGACTCTGGAGTAGCTTCAACTATAGTTAAGGAATATTATATTTGATTACTCTTTCTATTAGAGTAGAACTCTGGTAGAACATCAGGGATAACATGAGAGCTCAGTTGACCTGCCAAATTTGAGTGCCCAGACCATCAAAATATTGTATTCTGCATGGGATAAATCATTGAGCTCTTCTTAAGATATGTGCTTAGTGGGGACTTTCAGTATTGTCCAGTCCTCATGCCCGGGTGACATATACAGACTATGTCAGGACTGTTTTACATATTCGTAGTGGGAGATCACAACAAGAATGCATGTATATCTTTTACCCTTTTAAAAATATTTTTAAAATAATTTTTATCCTTATTAGGTAACATTACATATTGTGTAATATAGGTGTGATCCAACATCACTCTTCAACGTCCATCATGACGAAAAAGCTAAAAGTTTTGACACACCTGGCACAGAATTCAGGATTGATGGACATTTGAAGATAGGCTGATATTTCTCTTTATCATTATAAATAACTGCAGGTATGGATTATAATACTGGACATAGTTCCTCGTCTGATTTCTAGAGGGAAAGACAGTGAGACACCTACCCTCTGAAATGAGCCTATTCTACAGAACAAAGTCAAACACCATGAGAAGTAGAACTGGGAATTATGTGACGTACCATTTAGGTCTGTCTGGGCTTGATTTCTTGTTCTATAACATCACAGAGTAGTATTAGGTCTAAAGCACACTCTTCCATTTCATTACAAATTGGTGATTTTCAAAGGAAAGGATGGGATGTCGAATCCATTGGCCATGGTTACAAAACAAAATTTAGGATGCAGAAAGTGAGTGTAGAGAAAAGAACCACGATTTTGTAACAGTTTGATCCCCAAAACAAATCCAGACAGGAACTATGCATGATTAGCAGGAATAAGATGAAGCTTGAATTTGATAACCCAGGGCAACACCCATTGTGATGTCATCAATGATGACTATGTAGTGACTTCATCCTGGATTGTAATGGAATCCAGGATTCTGATCAAAGATACTCACTGGACTTTTCTGATAACTTTAGCTGGTGTCCTGAAAATGTTTGATCTGGGACATTTCTTAGCCCTCCATCCACAAACAGAGTAGTGATCTGCCATTTGTGCTTCATTGATTACATTAATGACTGAGATTCCAGTCACTAGGCTGACACAGCAGTTGATATTTTGCAGAGCAGTGAGACTCAAGTTGCATTCCAGATGGTAAAATTGCCTAGAGATATTTAAGTAATATGTTCTTTTTTTTTTTATTTTTCTTTCTTCTTTTTTTTTTTTTTTTGACACAGTGTTTCACTTTGTCATTCTCTGTAGAGTGCTTTGCCATCACAGTTAACAAAAGCCTCCATCTCCTGGGGTGAGGTGATTCTTTCTCCTTAGCCTACCCAGTAGCTTCAACTATAGGCACCCACCTCATTTCCCAGAAAATTTTGGTTGTAGTTTGGCTTGGACTATTTTCAAATTTGTGGTGAGCCACCACTTCAGACATCAAAGATGGGATATTATTCAAATAGATTTTGTGGCCAGTCATGGTTCTTGATTCCTCTAATCTTGGTAATTTGGCAGGCCTAGTGATGTCGATTGTCTGAGGTTCTGAAATGTAGATCAGCTTCAGCACTAGTGACATACCCAGATCTGAAAAATAAAAAAATAGTTGAATGTTATGCAAGCTCCTTGAATGGCATCTAAGGGAATAGGTTTGATTTATGAGGACACTGGAAGTTTGCTGTGAGGTATAACACTAGGGTAATCTACCAAAAGAAAAATATATATATATATGTCTAAATAAATAAATAGACAAAGCCATTTTTATTGGAGTTACTCCTCATCTTATTTTTTTTAATAGAGACAGATACTTACTTTATCACACTCTGTAAAGTTCTTTGGCATCTACAGATCACAGTAACTTCTAATTTCTGGTCTTAGGCGATTTTATTCTCTCAGCCTCCCAAGTTACTGGCAATACAGGTTCATGTCACAACACCTGGCTATCATTTTTACTTTTGACCAGGGATCCAGTGTTGAAAATTTTACCCTAGATTACATGTCAGCTGGTGAAATTATTTTCTCATAGGGAATTTTTTTCCTATAACCCATTATTATTTAAGAGTTCAGATTTTACACAACTCTGACCCTATGGTATCTTAAATTACTGTAGTCACACTAAACGGCCCACACAGTGAATTCTTGAGTCAAGTCAGGTTTTTTTTTTTTTTTTTATGGACACTAAAATGTGCAGTTTAAATACTCAACCCCTTATGTTGCACTTTTCAATCTGGACCAATATTCCCTTGACTCAAGCAGTCCAAGACAATGCACCAGACATCTCTAGATGACCCCTAACCATCATATTAACTATCAGTCACTTAAGGAAAAAACTGCAAAGGAACTTCTCCTGACTCATTGTTCCTTCCTCCCCTGGGAACCACAACAAATATCCTCCTTTATGTAGTTTGTATTCCATCTGCCTACTGATCTTTTGTCATAATTTCACTCTTGTAAATTGTACTTAGCAAATTTTCTTTCTTTTCTTTTCTTTCTTTCTTTCTTTCTTTCTTTCTTTCTTTCTTTCTTTCTTTCTTTCTTTCTTTCTTTCTCTATCTCTCTCTGTTTATCTCACTCTCTCCCCCCTCTCTCTTTTTCTTTCTTTAGATCTTTTTAAAATTATTTCTAATGAGATAGACTCTCACATTGTTCCCCAGGCTAGATTGTCCATGACCTCAGCCATGCAAACAATGACATGCAACTCTTCAGAAAAGATACTCCAAGGTGGAGTGTATACTGTGGGTATTTTAGTGTGAAAAAATAAAAAGATGACTTAAGTTAAGAATTCACTATGTTGGTAGTTTAGAGTGACTACAGGAATCTCAAATACAAAAGGGTCAGAGTTGTGTAAAATCTAAAGTCTTGACTAATTGTGGTTGTAGATAAAGAATTTCCCCATGAGAGAATAATTTCTCCAGTTGACATGTAATCTAGGGAAAATTTTTCTCCAATGCTGTTAAGCTATGACAATAGCTTCTGCCTCAGCTGGAACTGTATGTAAGGTATACAAAACTTGACTACCCTGTCTATATGAGTAGAAACCCAGTGAGAGATCAGGGTTAAGGTTGTCTTTCATTTTCTCAGCCTTGTCTCTAATACAAGAACTCAGGGAATATGCCCACATGGGCTTCCCATAGCATTGAAATATTGTAATCATACGTGGGATATATCATTGAGCTCTACTTAAGAAATGAGCTTGTCAGGAACTTTGAAGATTGTTCAATGCTCAGGCCTCTGTGACAAATAGGGAGTATGTCAGGACTATTTTACATATCTGTGGTGGAAAATCACCACAACTGTGCCTGGATCTCTTTTATCCTTGCCAGGTTTCATTAGTATTTGTGTACTATACGTGTGATCTAGTCTAACTCTTCAACGTGACTTGTGACCAAAAATCCAAAAGTTGAGACACACCTACCATGGACTTTAGGATTTAGGGATACTTAAAGATATGCTGATATTTTTCACAATCATCACAAAAAACAATGGTAGGTGTATAGTACAATATTGGAAACAATGCCTCACCAGGTATCCACAGGGAAACTTTAGACAGACACCTACTGCTTGAAACAAGCCTACAGAGACAGAGAAGTGATCTCCCATTTGTGCCTTACATTACATAATAGCTGAGATTCTGGCCAGTAGGCTGACACAAAAGTTGAGATTTTGCACAGCAGTGAGACTCAAGCTGCATTCCAGATTGTAAAATTGAATACAGACACTTAAGTATGAAGCTGTTTGTTCTTTTTCTTTTTTTCTTGAGACAGAGTTTCACGTTGTCACTTTCCATAGACTATGTGCCATCATATCTCACAGAGACCTACATCTCCTGACCTCAGGTAATTCTTTTGTCTCAGACTCTTCAGTGCTTAAACTATAGGTGCCCTCCTCAATGCCAAGCTATTTTTTGTTACAGATTGCCTGGGACTGTTTTTGAAATCACCACCGTCATGCTGAGCCACCACTTCACAGACAGAAGATGAGATATTTTTCAAACTCGGTTTTGGGACCAGGATTAGTTCATGCATCTCATCTTGGCAATATGTGAGGCCCAGTCATTTGGATTGTCTGAGCTTCTGAATTGAACATCAGCCTCAGCACTAGTGAGATATATAACTCTGAAGAATATAAATGGCCAGCTCTTTTGCAGGCTCCTGGAAAGCCGGCTGAGGGAGTAGGTTCACTTGATCAGAAAACTTTAATTTTACTGTTAAGCTATGACAATAGGGTATTCTACCAAAGGCAACAAAAGAAGACTCTGTCTCAATAAATAATTGGAGAAAAACTTTCATATTGGAAGTACTCCTCATTTTTACTTTTTTTTATTTTACAGAGTCAGAGACCTACTTTATTAATCAAACTCAGTAAAGTTCTCTGGTATCTACAGATTACAGAAACCTCCAACTCTTAGGGTTAGGCATTTTTTTTTTTCCCTCAGCCCTCCAAGTAGCTGGGACTACAAGTGCAGGTCACATGCCTGGCTCTTATTTTTACTTTGTACAAAAGATCTAGTGTAGAAAAATTTCCCCTAGATTAGATATCAACTCGAGAAATTATTCCCTCATGGGGAAGTTCTTTACCTACAACCACAATTAGTCAAGACTTTAGATTTTACACAACTCTGACCCGTTTGTATCTGAGATTCCTGTAGTCACTCTAAACTGCCAACATAGTGAATTCTTGACTTAAATCATCTTTTTAATTTTTTTCATACTAAAATATCCACAGTATACACTCCACCACTTCTGTTCCACTTTTCAATCTGGGCCAATATTCCCTTGCACCAATCAGTCCAAAAGAAGGAACCAGATATCTGTGGGTGACCACTACCCATCAGATCAAGTGGCAGTGTCCTAAGGAAACAACTGCAAATGAATGTGTCCTGATGCATTGTTTCTTCCTACAACCAAGGACCACAAAAAAATCTCCTTATCTATGTAGTCATGTATTCCATCTGCCTACTGATCTTTCTTTCTAATTTTGATCTTGGAAACCGTACCTAGCAAAATTTCACTGATTGTTTATTTTTTTCTCCCTTCTTTTCTTTTTTTTGACCTTCTTTCTTTCCTTCTACACTTGTTCTGTCTTTCTTTTTTATTTAATTCAATCTTTATTTCATTAGATTTTATGAGACTGACTCTCAGTCTGTTCCCCAGGCTAGTTTGTTCATGACTATTAGCCTTGCAAACAATAATATCCAATCTTCGGTTGAGTGATACTACCAGTGATCATGATGCCTCAGCTAAAACATAAGCGATACAACACTTGACTACACTTTCTATTTGAGTAGAAATCTGGTGGGAGATAAGGGCTGAGTTTATCTTTTGATTGCTCAACCTTTTCTCTAACATGGGGGCTCAAGGGATCTGCCCAATTTGGTTGCCCTGACCATCAAAGTATTATAGTCGTAAGTGGGAAAATTCATTGCGCTCTACTTAAGAAATGAGCTTTTCAGGGAAATTGAGAATTTTGCAATCCTCTGGCCTCAATGACACATATATTTCAGGACTGTTTTAAATATCCTTGTAGAGAGATCACGACAATTATGCCTGTACCTCTTTTATCCTTATTGGTTTTCATTAGTTATTGTGTATTAAACATATGATCCAACATAACTCTTCAATATGCATTGTGGACAAGAACACAAAAGTTTAGACACACCTAGCAAATTTAAGGATAGGCTGATATTTTCCATAATCATCATAAATAACTGCAGGTGTGAAGTACACTACTGGAGAAAGTGACTTACTAGGTATCCAGAATGAACATTTAAGGAGATACCTACTATCCTGTACAAGCCTATTCTAGAAAAAGAAGCCAAACGTCATGAAAAGTAGAACTGGGAATTGTGTTACATACTATTTACGACTGTCAAATCATTTTCTGAACAGAGGACTCGATTTCTTGTTCTCTAACATCCCAGAGCAGCACTAGGTATGAATCACACTCTTCTATTTTATTACAAATCCATGATTTTAAAAGGAAATTATGGGTGTTGAATCCCTTTGCCATGGTCACAAAACAAAACTCAGGAAGCATGAATTCAGTGTGGAGAAAAGAACCCCACTCTTTGTAACAGTCTGAACTCAATAACAAACCTGGATAGCAACTATGTTTGCTTAGTAGGAATAAGATTAAGCTTAAATATTGTAACCCACAGACATAGAAGTACTCTCCCATCTGTGCCTTACTGATTACATTAATGGGTGAGATTTCAGTCACCTTGCTGACGCAACAGTTGAGAATTTGTATGTCAGTGAGACTCAGGCTGCATTCTTGATGTTACAAGTGTATGAAGGCACTTAATTAGGATGCTGTTTTCTCTCTATTTTTTTTAAGAAGTTAGTTGAAATTTTTTAACTTTTCTTTTTTAAACAATGGACTAAAAATAAACAGTATTAAAAGATTAAGTTTATATAATACATATGTACACATTTACTGGTGTTTTCTTTTAGACAAAATAACAAAATATTAGTTTAAAAAAACTGTACAGAAGACTTCATACCATAACAATAGCTTAAATTTATAATTTCCTCAAAAGAAGGAGAGATTCACATGTTTGGAAACAAAATAAATCTAGTATAATTTGTTTTCTAATTACATCTACTTTCCGAGGCTGAAATTTTTTTTAAAAGCTAATTTAAAATAAGCATGTTATATACAGCAAGTTTTTGTCAAGCTTTTTTTTTTAAATAAATAGATTTCTAGGAGTCAGTATACATTTAATACTCTTTTCCTTAAGAAAATAGAATTCAGTGAACTGTTAAGGTCCTCTTTAAAAATCCTACATTATATTAGGGATTCTGGGAAGATGGACGACTGGTAGCAACCCTGGTCAGAGGCTCCTGAGCAAAGGAAGAAAAACTGGTTGAAAACAGAATCTATGAAGCCAAAGATGGGGAGCTGAGCCCAGACAGAAGTTCAGCAAGATATAAATCCAAGGAAGATCACTTAAGAACATAAAATACAGGTACAAATTGGGCCCCAGAACTGCTTACTAGAGGTGCCCCTCTCCTGTGGGTGGCGGATGGCCTCAGAGAAGCCACCTGCGCCTGGCAGCCACAGAAGTACTTGCTAGCTTAGCACACCCCTGCCAGTGGCGGCAGACGAGTCCCCCACTCCGGGAGGGCCTAGAACTGCCTGCTCGAGTCGTGCAGCCCACTGGCAACAGAGAAGCAACCTGTCCCAGGGCTCTGGGCAGGTCCAGAACTGATTGCTAGAGCCGCAAGCTTCTGGTGGGTGGCGGGTCGCCGGAGCAGAGTTCCCCTACTCCGGGCAGCCACAGAAGTACTTGCTAGAGCTTAGCCCAACCCCGGTGGCGGCGGACGAATCCCCCTCTCCGGGAGGGCCGAGAACTGCCTACTAGAGTCATGCAGCCCACAGGCGACAGAGAGGCAACCTGCCCCAGTGTTCTGGGCAGGTCCAGAACTGATTGCTAGAGCCGCAAGCTTCGAGCAGGTGGTGGGTCGCCGGAGAGGTGTTCCCCTGCTCCAGGCAGCCATGGAGGTACTTGCTAAAGCTTAGTGCAGCCCCGCCGGTGGTGGTGGACGAGTCCCCCACTCTGGGAGGGACTAGAACTGCTTGCTAGAGCTGCGCACCCCACTATTGGCAGAGAGGCATGTGCCCCAGGGCTCTGAGTGGGCCCAGAACTGGTTGCTGGAGCCACGGGCTTCCGGCGGGCGGCGGGTTGCCGGAGGGGAGTTCCCCTACTCGGCAGGCTGAACAAGGTCTAAGCCGCACTCTTCTGTGCAGCTGTTGTTGTGCCACTGCACTACGGCTGTTGCAGCACCCAAGAACTTTGAGAAGACAACAGACACGCTCTGCTTGTCTCTCTGGAAAACCAGGAGAAGCCATCAACTGAACGGTTCTGACAAGGCCTCTGAACAAGCTAAACTCACCATGGGGCAGAACCAGCGAAAAAATTCAGGCAACTCAAAAAACCAGAATAGATCAACTCCTCCAAGGGAAAATAGAGAAGACACAATGGAACACCCCATTCACAAGCAAATGGCTGGGATGTCAGAAATCGAGTTCAGAGTGTGGATAGCAAATAAGATTAACAGAATGGAAGAAAGGAAGGAATTAGAAACTCAAGAAATGATTCAAAATATATCTCAAGAAGTTACTCAAAAGGTATCTCAGGAACTTATTCAAAAGATGACTCAAGAACTCAACGATTTCAAAGATAAAATGACGAAAGATTTAGAAATACTGAGACAAGAAGTTGTAGCCCTCAAGGATCTGAAAGACACAGTGGAATCCCTCCATAACAGAGTCCAACAGGCAGAAGAAAGGATCTCCGACACTGAAGACAAAGCTTTTGAAGAAGCCCAGGAGCACAAACATCAAAAGAAATGAAGAGCAAAAACAGATCTCACTCTCAGAGAACTCTTGGATAATTTGAAGAAAACTAATATTCGCCTTATAGGAATCCCTGAAGGTGACGAAGTTGCTTCACAAGACAAAGAGGCTCTTCTTCATGAAATTATGAAAGAGAACTTTCCAGACATGCCAAGAGATTCTGAAATTCAGATAGCAGATAGTTTCAGAACT